>CALYCR020000734.1:0-12623 GCA_944470395.2 Schistosoma turkestanicum
AACGGCCGTCCAGTGCTTACAGGTATCTATTAGTGACCTAACCTGTTTGTATTGAAAATAGATATTTCAAGATTATGTGTACATATTTCTTAGGTCTTCTGCAAATATCTGCGTTCCATTTAGTCATGACTTCTTCGTACGTTTTACTACTATCAATCAAAGGTGGAATTATAATTCAGGCTGATAAATATAATTGAAACATTCGATATTCAATATTCAAAAAAATGCGACACAAACAGTGAACATTGATCACTTCGTTATTTAATTTCTTTCTTTCTTTTTTAAAACTTGCTTTTCCCGTTTGTTTTTTTTTCTTTTTAAAGCAAAATCTACAACAGCAAATTACAAATTTAACACAAACAGTACAAAATGCCACCAATGAATCAGAACGTTATCAAAGAGAATTTAAACAAGCTAGTTCACGTGTTCAACAACTGAGTCGTCAATTACAAGAAACACAATCGAATTGTGATTCAATTGCTAGACAAAGAGATAATTTAAGAGATCAATTGGATCAAGTAAGTTGAATATTGAGTTTTTGTCATTAGTGAATTAATCCGTTTGTTTGTTGTGTGTGACGGATTTGCTTACTTATGCCTGTTACTCACGATGGAGCATAGGCCACCGACCAGTTTTCTGCGACCAACTCTGTCCTGAATTTCCCTTTCCAGTTCTTTCCAATTTTTGTTGATTCTTCCCATGTCTTTCTCGATTTCTCGGCGTAATATGTTCCTTGGCCTTCCTCTTTTCCTTTTGCATTGAGGGCTCCACGTGAGGGCTTGTCTCGTGACGCAGTTCGGTGCTTTTCGTAGTGTGTGTCCTATCCACTTGCACCGCTTCTTCCTGATTTCCTCCTTCATTGGAATCTGGATTTTTCTCTCTCACAGTAGGCTGTTGTTGATGGTATTCGGCTAGCGAATCCGAAGTATTTTGTCTAGACAACTGTGAATGAATACTTGAATCTTCTGGATGATGGCTCTTTTAGTTCTCCAAGTTTCCGCCTCATACAGTAGAACTGTCTTGACATTTGTGTGGGAAAATTCTGATTTTGGTGTTGATTCATATTTGTTTGAAGTTCCAAATGTTGTTCAACTTTAGAAATGCCACCCTTTCTTTGCCGACCCGCGCACTCATATCTGTATCGGATCCACCTTGAATGCCGTTAATGCTGCTCAGATATGTACAGGTTTCCTTCAAGGCTTGTCCATCAAGTGTGATTTGGTTGGCGCATGTTGTGTTGTATCGCCGAATCTTGCTGTTCCCTTCATGTATGTTCAGACCTGCTGCTGCTACTGAGGCTGCTGTCACACTGTCTGTCTTCTCTTGCGATTCATTTAGAACTGATTTTCAGTTAAATATCTCTATAATCTTGGTTTTCATTTAATCTTTCTATAAGACGAGGAATACATGTTCCTAATGTCACAGTTAAAGAATTTACTACTACTAAGTATGAGACTGGTAATTATTCATTTAAAGTGTAGCATTGTCTACACTGATCGATCTTAAATGCCCTGAGTTCTAACTCCAATTAGGGCGAACGATTAAAATATTCCGTGTTAAATGAATCTTCCATTCAATTCCCAAGTATTACAGTTAGGTTAACTCCGTTTCTCCGATGATAGTAATGAAAAGCCATATACGAATTCATTGCATGAGTTTATTTCATGTGGACGATGGCTCAAACTGCTATGAGGATAAGAAGCGAACAATCTTAGCAAAGTGGAGAAGGCGAGCGAGCCAACTTCATTATGATGAAATATGACTAAGCCTTAATAGTCAAACAGAAAGATAAGCCAACGATGTGATGAATACGGCTAAGGATATACACACGTACATTGGGCTTCATCAACTTAAGGGTATCTTCAATCAATGGTCACATTCAAATTAATCCTCAGAATTATTTAACATAAAAATAATGACTACTGATAGTAATTTGAGTAGTATAATCTGATTCATAGTAAGTTTTCGCATAAACAAAATGTACAAAATCATCATCATGTTATTCTTTTTTTTTAAATTCTTATTTCAATCAAACAGTTAAAACGTAGCATGGGACGTAGTGGTGGTGGTTCAAGTACAATGACAAATCTTTTCGGACTAAGTAGTTCAACTGGCGGTGGATTACGTCCAGCATCTGCTGGTCCTGGCAGTTATGAAAATGTTCCATTGTATGGTTCTACAACTGGAACTACACATTTATCAAGAGAAATGGATCGTTTACATAGAGAATGTGAAAATCTACAAAATCAATTGAGAACAAGTCAAGAATCAGAACAAGAAGCTCGTAATTCAATGGATCAGTTGAAAAATGATATTAAAAATCTTACTCAGGAGACAGAACAACTGAAAGAGCAAATGAAAGAATTAGAGCAACAAAAATCTGAATGTAATAATGAATTGGTAAGTAGGTGACAATGCTGATCGAAGTTAGACATTAACACCGTTTGATATGGGCTTAGTGGTCCTGAGGTTAGGCGGGTCTTGGGTTCAAATCCTGCGAGGTGCAGGAGTCGTGAATGCTCACTGCTGAAGAGTCCCATATCAGGGCGAAACGGCCGTCCATTGCTTTCAGGTTTCCAATTGTTTTGGAAAATATAGTGAGTAGCAAAAGTTGTGGTCTGTACACTGTTGATGAGTTGTATACCAGGACGAAATCACGGTCTTGTGCTTCCAGGTTTCTTATGTTGGTGATGTAACATGGATCGATTCATGATTTCAGCATAAAGTAACTCAACAATCTTCACAACCCTTTTAATGCAAAAAATGATTATTCACGAAAAAGTCTAATATTTACCTATCCGATATTGAGCACAGTATTCACCATATAAACTTTGTAACTGTGAAATGCAGCATTTTGTTGGTTAACTGTATGTGTAAGTGCATAGTACGCTATCAAAGATGCTCTGAAAGCATTTACATATTGATTTCTCTAATAGTAAACATTAGTACCAAGGACCTAAATATTTGTGCTCAACAAAAATTATCAAGTCTGTAAGTAGGTTATGAAACTGCTCGGACGATCGAGCTGAACCTGGCTGTTTTCCTAGGAGGCCATTCCTCGAGTCGTTGACCAAAAGATGTGTAGTCTACAAGACTGTAGCAACTTCAGGAGATATAGTTTCACGGTTATTTTTGGTGATCAACCATAATTTTATATTGCATTCATTTTTTCAAGATGCTAGAGTCAATGTGGACCATTCGGTTAGAAATGAGGGTTTTCCATCTCACCGACGAGGATCATCTTCACTTACTAACCTGGTTACAGACTTATCTGGATATTCACTTTCGGTCGTCTCACTGTTGTAAACAACAATCTTGCCATGAAAACTCAGTGAGTAGAACTTCCCTGGCAGTGACTATACACGCGTGGCTAATATGAGAGTACTTCAGAGGGAGGAAAGACTTAGCCGACTCTCGGTCTTACCATCGTTGACAGAATATCATTGAACTCAATGAGTGTTTCTTACTAAATTGGCAGATAGGGTAGCACTGCTATCTGATGATGACCTTCAGCGAATTTACGAGGGATCATGAGATAAGACAATCAAAAATAGCCAATCATAATACAGCTTCCGTTCATAAGCTCGAAAATATACGTTAACGATCGAAATATCAAGAATTATAAGTATTAAAATCATTTATATGCTTGCTAGTGCTAAATAACGATTATTTAGGCAGGAAATCTTAGTTTTGTAGTAAGAATAGACTCTGATTGTTAGCTATGTATTTTTTGAATCCTAAATTTTTACCCTAAAACCTTTTAACCCTCTATTACACTGGATCTCAATACTTTTACTTTGAAACTTAGCCCTGGCTCCTAACCTAAACGTACTACCCTTACCAGCTCATTTTGCAAAGTGACTAACATTCACTCCTCTAAGATTATGAAGTATCATGAAAATCATGGGCTGTAGCAACAAGCCGTACACAACAGTGCTTTCATTTCAATCACTTGAGACATTCTCCCAAATTGGAACACAGTTTAACTGGAAATAGATTATATTCCAATAACAAGGTTAGATGGAAGACAGAAGGTCCAAAGGGAAAAGACGTTAGTCTATAGATAGTTTTCTTACATGAGAAAATTCTAGAATGTTCCCTCAGTATCGACTAGCGTTGATTGGATACAAAAGAGCCAATCAGCGTGCAACAACGCAATCATGCTTTAATCCAATCTATGTCCCACTACCAATCATAAAGCACATGTGATATGTTCGAATATGTAGGCTACATAATTTTTTAAAATCTAAAAATGTCGTAACAAATCACCACCTTTGTTTGTTTGTTTTAACACAACATTTATGTCTGTTGATCACAATCTGATAAGGCGCATATATTAAAAAAATTCACTATCTAAAGCGTCATATGGTACAAAACAAACACACAATCCAATAAATCGCGGTAGCCAGCAGCATACATTGAGTCATTCAGTCATTTACAACGTACGACTTCGCACGTACGTACGTCCATCAGTTCAATTTGTCATATCTAATTAGCTCAGAGATACAATCATCAACTCAAACGCCGTAGTAGTAGAGGTAGTAGAAGTATTAGCAATCATTGGAGAGATCAGGGTTCGAAGATATGTTTCGAGAAGTATAATTCAGTAAAATTAACTTAAAAAGAGAAAGATAAAGGTGATGAGGAATTCAGAGGATTAGAACTTGAGAGAACCCAAAGAATGGATGCACCTGCGCCACTGGTCTCTCATCAATATGCGTTGAATTGGGAAACTTGTTGAGAGAGAGAATTGTAAACTGTACTAAAAATGTAATACTTGAATAAAGCCATTACTGTTACTATCATTAGATATTTTCTGATCAAAGTTTGATTGCAAATAACTGATCATATATCTATCTATATGTACGGACAAATTGATAATTGTATTTGTTTCCCTTTCAAATTAGACAAAAACTCAACGTGAATTACAAATAAAAACTGATGAAGCCAAAGACAAACTGACACATACACAACAATTATTGATTGAAAAAACAAATCAAGTAAGTTTTTTATTGATTGACTGATTGATTTACTTAAAAACTATTTGATTGGTCGTATTGAGAAGACTGAGTCATTTAAAAACGAAAACATTACATTGAATACTCTATTTGCACATTATCTTTGAGTCGTGACTTCCAACACTCTATCCTTCTTCCATTCCTGTTGTTGCTTTCTTTCCTTCCTGTTGGTACTCCATTTACTTCTTGCTTTTGCTCCATTTGCTTTCCGTTTTCCTCTTCTGACCGTGAGACTTCTTCTTCTTTCACGTCCCTTCTTATACTACTTATATCGTTCGTATAAGTAGCACACACCACAGTATAATTAATCAACTTTCATGCTGGTATTATATATTTTAAAAGGAATCAATCACAATATAATAATAACAATAATACTGATAGTATATTTTGAAAATAATAATCCCAGAATTTCTGGGGATAATTGAGTTTCCTGGTGAAATTGTGAATCGATGTACTGATTGATCAAAAGTTTAATGTTAACAATGATGGATGCCGTCTAAGTAGTTTTTTATGCGTTAAATGTTCACGTGCGAAATCCGAAGGTTTTAGGGTTCGAATACAGTAAGTAGAAGAGGTTGTGAATGAACACTGCTGTTAAATGCTATGCTTGAACTAATCAGTTGTCTAATGCTTCCAGGTTTCTAATAGTGGTCTAACCATGATTAAATCACGATTTGGATGCAAAACGACAATCTCTATGATTCTGTAGTGAAAAATTAATACAATATGCTCATTGACGGCTCATTTGGTTAAGAAATTCTCGGAGTCCTATTTAGAAGCAATGACCAGTTGAGTGTAACACTGTCAATTGTAAGCGGTAACGACCGAAGACAATGAACAAGGTTTCAAAAAATTCTTAGAATGATTAAAGTTAGACCATAATTCCGTTGGATGCTGGCTCAATTTTCTAGATGTTTGGATTCGCACACGAGATCCAAAGGTCCTGAGTTCAATTCTAGCGCGAGTGATGGGTCACCATGGATGTGCACTGTTGATGAGTACCATGCCTGAACCAAATGGCCGTCCAGTGCCTCTAGGTTTCGAATGGTTATCTAACATTGATTGATTCATAATTTCAATGAATCAGGATTTTTTTCAGATTTTAGGTATGAGCAGCATAACATAGATAGTAATTTCAAATGTACTGGATCAGTATGTTATCTTCCATAGTTTAAAGTCTTTTCATTTAAAAATTGTTTCGGAAGTACATTTTTTAAAAATACATTACAATATTGCTAGACATTAGTCAGAAACTATTCAATTCCTTTTTAAATTTAACATCGTGATCCTGTATGAATGATGTTCATTAGTTATTATTTTTAGTGTTAAAACGGGCTAAACGTAAACCGACACAATAAACAGACAGACATACACAACTCAAAACTTCGTGCTTAAGTATATCAGTTCAGGTTGCCTTACCGCATCAAAACACAGACGCAACTGTCAGTTCAAATCTCATAGTGGTGGCGAAAATAGAAGTAATAGCAGTAATGGCGAAGAATGAGGTTCGAAGATATGATTCGAGAAGTATAATTCGGTGAGATAAATTTAGAAAGAGAAAAATAGAGATGATGAGGGATTCAGAAGGTTCGAATTTGAGCGAACACAAAGAGTGGATGCACTTGCGTCATTAATAACGATTTTGAGTCATTTCGTTCAAGGTCTCTAACCATTGGTGATTTACGACTCGCCGACTCCTACCAGGCTGCCTAAAACTACCAACATGATTCAGTCCATTTGTCAGTGAAAACTGAACAATGAACGCAATAATTTCAACGATCGGTCAATCAGCTCTAGTATGATTGGATTGCCTGGTTATATTTTATGATTAATTGTTTTGGGTTAGATATTATTTAGACCGGTGTGGTCTTTCATCAAGGTTGATCTTAGTTCAAAGGGCTACAATGGAATTTTCTAATGTTAACACGCAACAAGCAGAATTGATTGTCAACAACTACTGTCAACTTGAAGAACTACTGTAAACGTGAAAGAATTTTACAATACAACCAAACAATAGTGAGTCAGTTGCAACGTAGATATCGGTGTGTGTGTGTGTGTGTGTGAAGTAGCCACATCACACACCCGTAAAGTGTGACTGAGCGAAATGATGCTCAATGAGCTCGTCCTTTGTTTTCAAACAGTTATCAAGCCTAAGTGATAAGTGATGCAATTCGGCAAAAGCGAGTTTAGCTTTCTGTATTGGTGACTAGAATTTCTCAGAGATTACACCATCAGGACTAATGAGACTTTTAAGTGGTCAATGGACCCAACTATTTTACTTTTTATCATCAGTTCAGGTGTCGATGTGAGTCAGTCCTGAAGCAACATTTTCTTGCTCATTTACTTACTAACCTAATTACTCCCTTTTATAAATTTTGATAGAACAGTGAGAAGACGTAATTGATCTGAAAAATGTGATGTATTTGCGCCCTATACATTTCGAACAATCTGGTCACACATATATAAACTTGTCAAGGCATTTTATATGAAGATGAATAAAAGGTCAATTAAATAAAAGTTCAAATAGACATAGGGTGATAATTGTAAATAAAGGAGAGAGAAAATTAACGTAATTTGAAAAGAATAAGAAAGGGTAGGAAAATTGTCACATTACCCTAGGCTTAAAGATTACCAAGGTAAATTCAAGGTTATGACTAATTGTTTCTGCACACATAAGGGGAGTTTTAATTTTCTAATGGCCAAGGCCTCCATAAACCTCAAAATTCGTCCTTCAATATTTCTCTACAATGTTTTGAAGACTGTCTTCATTTAAAATGTCTTGACAAGTAAATATGTGTGACCAGATTGTTCGAAATGTATGAGGCGCAAATACATCACATTTTTCATATCAATTACGTCTTCTCACTGTTCTATCAAAATAACCTAATTACGTCTGTTACCCGCTAAGTGATATGCTTGAATGCTGTCACGATCAATGATTCAGCGACATGATAGGCTACTCTAATTTGATCGTTCGTGGCCACACATTCAAGAGGAAGAAGTCTTGCTAAGATGTAGAGAAATGTATTGCACAAACAACCACAAAGTACGAGGTTAATAAGCACACAATTCAAGTTTATTTAAACAATGATAAAATGCCTTTGGTGAGAGCCGCAAAATAGCATACTTAAATAATCGATCAACCAATGATAGTCAAGCATTTCTGGAGTGAGAATGCAAGCTGAAGGTCAAAATAAGCTTCTTTGGCGCGAAAAAACTGAAATTCGAAATCGCAGAATAAAATGTCAAAATTCTGACATTTTCCCAGTGAGTTCTGGCAATCGAACGTCCCCAACATTAACATAGCAAAGGCCTCCGACCAGCATTTTTCAACATATCATATCCTGAGCCTTATTTTCCAGTTCTATCCAATCGCTGTTCATTCAGTTCATGCCTATGTCAAATCAGTAGTAGTAGTTTCAGTCATGATAGGTCGTATATTCAATGAATATTTAAATTGATCATTGAGTGCGTTTTCTATTAATTCATTTATTTCACAATTTCTTTTTCTTGTTACATTCAATTTTAGCTTGAAAATGCTGTGAATCAATTGAATAATGTACGACAATATTGTTCCGAACTTGAACAACGTATCAATGAAATGTCACAACGTTTAAATATAGCAGAATCACATGTAAATAATTTTTATAAAAAACTTGTTTTCAAAAATTTTTAAATTCTGGTTTATACTTATATATCCATTTACATAGAATAGATAAGATGTACGGAGTAGTGAAATGAAGAACGTGTGTTTCGTCCAATTTTAGACTTGTCACTAAAACTAGATATACCAACATCTGAGTTGATGTTCCCTTCGGGACTCGGCTTTAAATACAATCAAGTTATCTATATTGAGGTACTGATTTCCAACAACCAATCACTTGTGCGAAGGGTATGCAATACAATTCAATTTGAAATGGTTCGAATGATCGCGTTGTTGACTATAATGTTTAACTGATTCTATCATGTTAGACCGAGTGAATTAGTACTTTTAAGTTAAATGCTCTGATAGATCAATGATATGATGGGTACATTGTTAGAAATATTTATTGTAGTGATGATTAAGATGGTGTAACTGATGCTACACCTGTGAAAACGATCGATAGATCTGAAAGACAAAACAACTGCCTAACTGACCAAACAATTGTTATTGTTAGTTTATAAATAATGAGAATATCATTCACTTAATATACTGTAACGATTCCAGTTTAAACAGTGGGTACTTTGTGTAATAAGAGTAGCATGCACAGTAGTGTGATCGAGAAAAGAACTGGAAGAGAGGAAAGCTGTAAAAGACCTCGTACTTTCTAGCAGTTTGTGGAATACATTACTCTACGTCTTATCAAGACTTCTTCATCTAGTTAGTGTGGAAATGGACGATCAGATTAGAGTAGCCTAGCGTGTCGCTGAATCATTGATCTTAGTTCCGGTACCGAGTTAGGTGAACTCGTAATAACATTCAAGCATATCACTTTCGTTGTGACATGAAAGCTGAGAGAAACGTAAGTACATCAGTTTATGTTGCCATATCACATCAGCACAGAGATGTAATTGTCAATTCAAATCCAATAGTAGAAGAGGTAGTAAAAGGTATTAGAAGTAATCAGAGAGGTTAGGATTAGAAGATATTATTCAAGAAGTATGATTCAGTGAGAAAAGTTTAGAAAGTCAAAACTAGAGGTGTTGAAGAATCCAGAAGATTAAAATTTGAGAGAACACAAAGAATAAATGCCCCGGAGCCATTGCGAAAGGTTTTGAGCCATGTCATTCACGGTCTCTAATAATCGATGGTTAGAGACCCTGAATGACATGGCTCAAAACCGTTTTCAATGACGCAGCTGCATTTGGTCTTTATTTTCAATGAAATTCTAGCCTTATGGATTCCTCATCACCTCTCTTTTTCTTTTCCTAAATTTACCTCACTGAATCATACTTCTTGAATAAGAGCTTCGAATTCTAATCTCTCCAATTACTTCTAACACTTTTACTACCTCTAGTACTATGAGATTTGAATTGACAATTATATCTCTGTGCTAATGTGGTATGGCAACATGAACTGATGTACTTACGTGTGAAGTTCTACGTTACATCTGACTGACTGAGAGAACTATTCAAACTGAAACTATTGCAGTTCCATTCAAAACATTTTCTATTCTCGATTAAATGTAAATCTATGGATTTTTTTTAGTAAAATATAAATCATACTACTCTAGTTTGAATTATTTGCCAGTTTTTTCTTTTCATTTTTTTCTCCGTCAGACTCAATTACAAGCTGATGAATTGAAACGTTGTCAACAATTAGAAATTGAATGTAATCAATTACGTAATGAAATAAAGACGAGTAATAGTGAAGTGAGTTGATATGTACTTACATAAATGTAATTGGTTTCATTTCAGTCATATGATACTTATTCACAAAACATATCTGTGTGTTATATGTTTAAATATATATATATATATATATATATATATATATATATATATATATATGAGTCACCACTAAAACAGTCGGTGGTGAGCTACAAACCTAAGCAATGCGTTGTATTATGTATACTAATATGTTGAGCCCACGTGACGTCATGCCACATTGCATTGAGTCACCTCACTTGCCCTCTCAATTTCGATCCACTGTAACTTTATGCCTTGTTTTCTCACGTATGCTCGCATGAATTACTGCTTGAAACCAACTCGTTCAAATGAATTCGTACTGGGTTTCTTATTAGGACCATCCCACAAACTGGGTTCGTCAAAATATGATATATATTTTTTAGCAAGTTAGTTCTCTACGGGATGGGGTCACTAATCCTATTATGCCCGACCCTCCTCCTCTATCCTGCCAATAGCGTTATAATAATTTATATGATGTTAGAAAAAAACCTGAACAATATCCTTTTTTAGCTTCTGGTTGACGTTTATTATCAAGCTAGTTTAAAGATTGACATTAGATTGTTAATCCTATGCTCCAAAGCCTCCTTTTCATCCGGGTTTGTGACTGGCAGTAAGCCAAGAAGGGTTTTAGGAGGAGTTATTCTTTCCCAAAATAATATCCGTTAAGTCAAGTGAAAAATGGAATAAACTCAATTTGTCTTTCATAAAGTATACAACAAATATTAGACAGAACTATTGAAAGTATGAAATTTAAAAATTAAAATCTACCAAACTGCAAATTTACGTCAAAATTACTAAACTACTTTCAAATAAAAAAGTAGTTCGCATTAAAAGATATAAAAGTTTGCTACCAATAACGTGGCTTCATATCACAGATTATTTTTTGTGTGTTTATTTAATCAAGGTCCAAGGTTTACAATTACAGTTAGATCAGCTGAGTAGAGAATATCAAAATCAAGGCAGGAGAATGGAACAAATGACGATTGAACTAAGTACAACACAAGCGAATACAAATCAAATGAAACAAGAATTACAACTATGCAGAGAACGTAACAAAGAACTTGAAAAACAAATTACTGATAGTAATCAAACAATTAGAGAATCCGAGAATGAAACATTGAATATTCTACGTGAAGAATTAAAAGATTCTCAACTGATTAAACAACAACTTGAAGAACAATTAAATTTACTGCAAGATGAATTAAGACAAACACGACAGGAATTGGATGAAAAAATTAGAACTATAGATATGTTAGAAAATACTCATGTAAGTTATGGGCGATTGGTGTTAACAGAGTTCTTTCTTAATTGCAATGAGTTTGTCAATCATAAAAATTCGAAAATATGAGTTATGTAATTTGGCCATTAGCTGAGATTTGAAGTAGTCTATTATCTTTGAAGTAGTTGAGAATGCTAATCAGTAAATGAATAATTTTAATCATAGAGTTTTTGAAGATTGTTGTGTTTCATTGGGATTGTGTATCGATCGATGTTAGACCACCATTAGAAACCTGGAAGCATTGAACAACCGTTTCGTCCTATCTTAGGACTCATCAGCAATGCGCATCCATAAGTCTTGCCTGCGGAGATCGAACCCAGAATCTTTGATCTCGAACATGAACATTGTTGAACTCCACCGGTCAGAACTTTTCACTAGAACTAGGTGGATTTTCTCACGAATTCGGTCAGGAGTGAGGAGATTATACGATTTCCATTACAGAGTTTGAGAATATAGTTTTTTTTCATTGATAGCAAGAATAGTGTGGTCTAACACTTATCGATTCATGATCTCATTCAAATAAATAAGTTATTAATATGACTTGATAGCAAAAACATTGAGATGAATAAAACAAAAGTAAATAGTTCATCTGCATTCAAATGATTATATTCTTTCCGCACCGTAGCTGCTGCCTTGACGTGGTGGTCGGGCTTGCCTATCCTGATGACCCAACCGAGCTATATTGCTTGGCGGAAATATGCGTTCCTGCAGCTACTCAAGATCCGAGGGCGAAGTCGTACTGCTGATTGTAGAGCGGTGTGACATCAGTAAGGTGTTTCCTTCGGACAATCAACATCGGCAGCGATGCAGCCTTATCACAAACAAAGAAGGCTTAGAAAAGATCGACCCCAGAAATGTCACACCTCACCCCACCTCACGGATTTCCGTCTCCGGGGGTAAGGGTAACTACTAAGGGCTTTCAAGAGCGGAGCTTATAC
>CALYCR020000735.1:0-12611 GCA_944470395.2 Schistosoma turkestanicum
TTGTGTTCCCACTCTTCCCTTCTTGATCTTCCCCCATCTTCTGCTGTCAGACATTACGTTTTAACTCGCGTCATATACTACTTATAAGTAGCGCGCACCACAGTACTTTCAAGTTTCTCCTTATGTTGTTGGTCTAACAATCATTCATTCATAATGCCAGTCTTAAAAATGTTATTCCATTCTACAATACTAACGATTTTCCTGTGACTGTTTATTCTTTAATTACACACTATAATTTTTGTTTAAATTTATCAAATCTCAGTTAAATTTAAATGTGTACACTTCCTATTTTTTTTGTTTTCTATAATATGTCGTTTCGGAGAAAAAAATCAAAAAACAAAAAAAAAATAAAACATTTCAACTTTAATTGAGATCATTAAAACAAAAATTAAATTTTTTTTTTTCTAAATATTAAAACAAAAATTAAATTTTATGACCGCTGATTACTTTCAGCAAAAAACAATGTCACTTGCATGCAAAAATGACATAATTATATATTTGACAAAAAAAAATGAACTATGAAAGGAAAGGAGATGAGAGAGAGAGAGGGTAGCGCTTTTGTTTGATTAAATTACATCATTCATTGTTCAATGAATGATAAATGTATTCAATTAACTTTAGAGATTCAATGATCATTTTTCTAAAAGAAAAAAACAAGAGGAAAATTTCAAATTCTGTGACAGTACTTTGTGATTTAATTAATTATTTATTACACGAATACAAAACATTTGGCAATAAAAATTTCTAATGAATTATTGTTAATTTTAAATTGTAAATTGTTAAATTGTAATATCCGGTGGTAGTTTCATCAAAATAATGATTTTTTGTTTTTTTTTTGCGCAGATTTGAAAAATTATGGTGTTTAGTGAAATCGTTAATGTTATATGCTTGCTTATATTTAAGCAACAGAGAACGTATAACAAGTGACATGAGAACAGGACTGGGTCAGTTATTTCTGGACGCGTTCCAGCTCAGCTAAGTAGAGGAAGTTTGGAATCAGAATTAGGAATATATGTATCCTTCACAAACAGTGAGGAATGAACAAACGGACAACAAGTACTCAATTCAAACCTAATATGTACATTACAAAAGTATGTTTTTGAAAGAGTCACAAAAAGTCATATTAAAACAGCAAACGAATCAATGATTTTTGGCAGCCTTCTAAGTAGGAAACATAAACTGAAGTTAATAACAGTTGCTTCGGGTGAGAAAGTAGGAAATTCAAATTTTTTCAAGTAAATTACAAAATTACGAAGTTTATCAAACGATTTCTGGAGATTTAGTATCTTCGACAGTAGGCAAATTCTTGTTTATACAATCAGAATAATTGGTTAGAGGCGACTGAAATGATTTTGAGCATATATAATTATAACATTGGTTAACGAATTTCTCTTAGTGCAGTAGTTAACCCTAGTTTTGACAAGCCACCATTTTCATCTCCCTTTTTTTCATATTCTACTAATTTTTTTAACACCAAACCAAAATATTTCTGTATTATTATACCTTTGAAATAATTCTTGAATTTTCGCTGTAGCTGGGCGTCGAATTATAGACAGTAATGAGAAAAATTATATTTGTAAGTCTGAGCGATTGAAATTTTAGAGTAAATCGAACATGTCGCTCGACAATCTGTAATCATTTTTGAAACCATGAATCGATCAATGTTAGACCACCATTAGAAACCTGGAAGCACTGGAAGGCCGTTTCGCCCTGGTATGGGACTCCTTAGCTGAGGAGTGTAACTTGACAATCTTCACAGCCCCATAATGCAAATTACCTGTGCTCACTAGCTTCGTGAGGAATCTTCTATAAGTTCTAGTGGGAAGACGTGACCAGTGAAGTTCAACCTGTTCGGGTGTAGACAGTAACTACCGAAGACTGTTTATAAGGTTGCGCAAATTAGACATTAACACCGTTAGACGCCGGCTCAGTGGTCCGACGGCTAGGCGTTCGCCTACAATACCGAAGGTCCCGGGTTCGAATCCTGCGGGGTGCATTAGTCGTGGATGCGCACTGCCGAGGAGTCCCATACCAGGACGAAATGGCACTTCCAGTACTTCCAGGTTTCTAATGGTGGTCTAACATTGATCGATTCATAGTTTCAAAAATGTGTAATTTAACAATCTTCACAACCCCGTAATGCAAATCTGTAAACATATTTATTTGAAAAAGCTTGGACTAGATTGCAGAGGAAAATGTAAGATTTACTTGTGATTCAATAAATGAAACTTACAAAATATAATTTTCCTCTTTAGATGTTGAAAACTATGATTAACAATATTAGCCAACAATAGTACAACCTTCAAATAGATATGAACAATTCGAAAGGTCGAAATAATTACAAAGGGCATATTCAGACTTTGCGTGATAACATTAAATTATTGATTAGTGATTTTGAATATCATCATCTTCTTGAAATCATGGGTGGATCATCATTAGACCACCATTAGAAACCTACAAGCACTTGACAGCCATTTTCGTCCTGGTATGGTAATCGTCGGCGGTGCGCATTCACGACACCTGCAACTTGCAGGATTCGAACCGAACGCCTAACCTCTGAACTACTAAGCCGATATCCAACTGTGTTGTTTTCTAAATTCGATCAATTCACGGTTTTGCGCAACCCCATCCACTATCTTCGGTGAGCATCGCTTCATACCCGAATAGGGTTGAGCTCCACTGACCACAACTTCTCACTAGAACTCGTAGAAGATTCTACACGGAGCCAGTCACTAGTGAGAACAGGTAGTTGCATTATGGGATTGTGGAGACTGTTGAGTTAGTTTATGGAATCATGAATCGATTAATGTTAGACCAGCATTAGAAACTTTCAATCACTAGATGACCAATTTCATCTTATTATAGGACACATCAACATAGCGCATCCACAACTCTTGCAACTGTCACGATCTCAATCACGGAACTTTGGTCTTGCGCGCGAACGCCTAATGTTATCAAGTATTTCTTTATATTTTTTAATCATTGATTTCTTCTGAATATTCGATTGTTCAATGAACAGTGTCAAACTATTTCAGTTCACTCAACTGTCTGTAATTTTATTTACATCTTGAGCTTAAAACTGTATATTTTTACAACTTATTGATTCTGCAATAAAAGAAAAACACTTTTCTATTTCGATGTCATTTATTGAATAAATCAAAAGTTTTAAAAATCACTAAATTTTTGTTAGTATTTTTAAATCCTTTTTTAATCTGAGGAGAATTAGAAAAAAAACTTTATTCTAGTCGATAAAGGTGGTATAATAATGGTAGTTATGACTTGGCTAAAAGATAAACAGAGAGAGAGATTCATTTAAATGATCTCTTTAGTACATTCAAAAAATTTTGAAAATGGACTTATTTTAATAAAGAAAGGAAGTTAAGTTTATGAAATCCCCCATAGTTTGAATTTGTCTTACTAACAATGTACTAATAGACAAGGTGGATCTGACGAGGAGATGAAAGTACGGATTAACAAAACGAGGGTGCATTCTTACGGTCGAAGGACATCTGGAACTCAAGACAATTATCAGCCAACACCAAAGTTACAATTTTCAATATGAACGCCACCACGGCTGTTCCTTTATATGGAACAGAAACTTGGAGTTCTATGAAAAACATCATCTTGTTAAATATAGGCATTTATTAACAGTCGTCCACTCAAAATTCTGTGGATTCTTTGGCCAGACGCTGCCGGCAACAACCTACTTTGTGGACGAGAACAAATCAGATTACATTTGAGGAAGAAATTTGAAAAAAATGTGCTTTAGGTGGATGTAAGATCCATTTTTTGAAGGCTTTGTTTGTGAAAATCCCTCCATGTATACATACATTCGTAATTTGTCCTTATTGATTCCTTCAGTTGTACATTTTATTAATCTGTTCAATTCCATTTCGAGATGATGATATTTGTATTTTATTGTAGTTTCTATTTCTTTTGCCATCAGTGAGTTTCTATGTAACTTTCTGAACTGCATTTACGTTGTTTAAGCTGATACTTAGTCATGGCGACAGCCATGTTGATTTGTTCCTCTTTTGATTGTGTTGCTTACATTAACTAGAATTGCTCATTTTGATCGTAATTGAAGCAACCTTCTGGAATATGAAGCACTTTATGTTATAAAGCGACCAAATATTATCTTTTGAAAGAATCTGATCTATCCGGGAGGGATAGAATATCATTTTTTTGTCACTGAGGATTTGAATAATTGAACAATTGTTGATGGAATAACTAAGTGGTATTATTTGTTTAGGTAATGATGTAAATTTACATTTATGACGAATATTATAACCGTTATTTACTCACATCAGTTTTCTTGATTTCAGCTGGTCAAGAGGCGTATCTCAACTATCTAGACAGTCATTCCTCATTCCAACCCTCAGTTCGGATCGTACAGTGAATAAGACAAATATTGAGGAAGTTACCTAGCTGCCTCACTCGGCAAGTCCTAACTTGAAACCATCAAGGCCAAAGGATAGGCGGTAGACCAATGCATACACACTGTGCTCAGAATTCAAGACAGACATGAAGAGAAGGCATAGAGCACTTGGGAACAACAGTAAAGGAGACCCTAGGATTGAGTCAGCGACACATGGTCCATGAGCGGTAAAAGGTTTAAGTACTATATATTTATTAAACATACAGATCTTGTACAGGGAGTAACTTTTATTGCTGCAACTGATCGAATGTTTGACTTCCCTTCCCGAGCATCTATGACAATGTGTACGTTCCTTCGATTGATAAACCACGAATTCTCTTCTGTCATGTAAAAGCCGTACACATGCATATGCAACAGGACTGTCAGTAATTAAGTTTTACGACAAAATGAAACCAACCATTAGAAATTTTGGTGATATAGTTGAACTGAGAAGTGGAACACGATAAGAATCTTATATCCTCTGTGTGAATGATTAGTGCAGTAAATGTTGACTATTTTCACAGTAGAAATACAAAAGATACTTCAAGCGCTAACAAATTTTATGCAGTTTTAATCAATTTAGTTTGACTTGAGGCTAATTGCCTCCATAATTTAATAAGAAAATATTTACAGTTAACCAACTTTTTTTGTCTAAGCGTAGGTCTAATGCTTATTAAATTTTGAGTGTTTAGCGATTGAATTTAAGACATGTTTTTTATGTTGCGTGAGAATTTGTTAGTTGAATGTGTCTGAATTCAAGTGTGGATTACAAAGAGACTAGAAGTCAGTAATTTTTCGCTTCAACTGAACTACTAAGCTCAGATATCTACTGATTTAAGCAACGAGTATGATTTCGCTCAGCTTGGAAGAATGTAAGTGGTCGGTTTCCATTTTCAGAAAGATCTTTTGAGTGAACTGCTTGTTAAGTTTAAAAAAATCATGTAGTCCTATCTGCAAGCTCAACTAGTTATTCAAACGAGAATATTGAGAGTGAATAGAAGGTTGTATTTGATTATATACACGCGCACAATACCGAAGGTCACGAGTTCGAATCATCCGAGGTGCAGGAGTAGTGGATGCGCACTGCTGATGAGTCCCATACCAGGATGAAACAGCTGTCCAGTGCTTCCAGGTTTCTAATGGTGTTTTAACAATGATTGGTTGATGATTTCGAATGTGTAAAAACACAAATCTCCGAAGCTCTAATTGAATATATACACATTATTCAGCAGCCGTCTCTCACCTAGGATTTTTCAGTTGAATGAACATGCCTATACAAC
This sequence comes from Schistosoma turkestanicum, assembly GCA_944470395.2. Taxonomy (NCBI): domain Eukaryota; kingdom Metazoa; phylum Platyhelminthes; class Trematoda; order Strigeidida; family Schistosomatidae; genus Schistosoma; species Schistosoma turkestanicum. The sequence goes on from CALYCR020000735.1 coordinate 5,698, forward strand.
ATAGCATATATCTAGCTTGTTCTAACCAATCATTGCTCTGAAATTTCCATTCAGTAACAAATATTGATTCAGTCTTGGTAGTGGCCACCAGTTTGCTATATTTTGGGGAATGATGATTTAACTATGGCACGAATTTTTTGATCGATATTATGTATTATATTGCCGATTGGATCAGTGACCTATTTTCACCAATTCACACATACTAACCAATGAACAACGATTAAAGCCTTAATATAGATTAGTACTGCGGTCCCTTCTAACTCAATAGCTAGTCATAAGTCTCAGATAAGATGAAAACTAGTTCTCTACAGAAAACAATTATATATTATGACTCGAAATTCATACAACAATTCAAACTGAAAATGACTGATCACACAGCATGCCAATTTAGAAATCACACTTTATTCAAGTTATCTGTTTAGTTACACAATAAAATTATAAATAGGGCTGTTCAGTTATAACACAGTTGAATCCAGGATGCACTTAGTTTTATTTGAGATTCATTGGGTGGAAATATCAAGGTTAAAGTCCTTCTGTAATCATCTAAAATGCTGCGAAATCAGCCAATATTACTTTATTTACTTACGCCTGTTACCCTCAATGGAGCATAGGCCGCCCACCAGTTTTCTCCAACCAACTCTGTCATGGCCTCCCCTTCCTGGTTCTTTCCAGTTTTTGTTCATTCTTCTCATGTATTTTTTTATTTTGTCGGCGTAATATGTTCCTTCGCCTTCCTCTATTGCTTTTACCTTGAGGGTTCCGATTGAGGGCTTGTCTTGTGACGCAATCGGGTGCTTTTCTCAGTGTGTGTGCTATCCACTTTCACTGCTTCTGCCTGATTTCTTCCTTAGTTGGAATCTGGTTTGTTTTCTCCCACAGTAGGTTGTTGCTGATGGTGTCTAGCCAACGGATCGGAAGTATTTTGCGTAGACAACTGTTAATAAACACTTGTATATTCTTGATAATAGCTTTGGTAGTTCCCCAAGTTTCCGCCCCATACAGTAGAACTGTCTTGACATTCACAATGAAAATCCTGATTTTGTTGTTGATTGATATTTGTTTTGAGTTTCAGATATTGTTCAATTGTAGAAATGCAGTCCTTACTTTGCCGATCCGCGCTGTCACATCTGTATCGGTTTCACCTTGATTGTCGTTGATGCTTCCAATACAATATCTCATAAATCACAATGCGAAGTGCAAGTAATTCAACAGTATTGGATATGATACTAAAAGTCTTTTCAAACATTTTCTTTTCAGCTGACTGGAAATTTTTAGAAACAAAATTTCCAATCTGTAAGAGTAATTACACATTATAATTAATTTAACACGCATGCACAAATGATACTTTCATGATTAAAAGTTTGAAAGAAATAATTCCGGATAATGAAGCAACCATATGGCTGAAATAAAAAATAATAATAACGAGATAATAATAATAATCATTAGATTAATAGTATCTCATCAAAAATTAATTTTCACTTGTTCATATTCAACTGTTTTGTACTATGAGAAAATTTTCGACAAACTGTTAATTTTCATTTTTTCTAAAACTTCAATTTTTATCTGTATAAAACAGATCGATTTTATTTAGGTAACTAATCGAAACTGGAAGGAAGCGGATGGCTATTCCATACCATTATATGATTCCTCAGCAATATCTAGCCATTGTCATACCGAAACTAGAATATAGGATCTTCAGAACTTAGAGAAAATTTTATGTATGCGACTATCGACTTGAAATCTTGTGGTTAACAATTTTAAATCTTGTTAAATTGTGGGTGATTCACGATTGGATTTCACAAGGATCGATCCTGCACCGATGAAATTAGGATATTAAGGATTATTGGGAAACAATCAATCGAATGCAACTCACCACTCAAAATCAACTTCATTGACTACGAGAAAGTATTTGATACCATAGACAGGATAACACTGCGGAAGATTCCTCGACACTATGGTATGCCTGAGAAGATAGTCTACAATTAAACAACATCTGGAACTCAAAACAAATATCAATCAACAACAAAATCAGGATTTTTAATACAAATGTCAAGAAAGTTCTACTGTAAGGGGCGGAAACTTAGAAAACTATCAAAGTTATCATCCAGGAGATACAAGTATTTATGAACAGTTGTCTAAGCAAAATACTTCGGATTCGTTGGCCAGCCACCATCAGCAACAACCTACTTTGGGAGAGGACAAACCAGATTCCAGTGGAGGAGCAAGCCAGAAAGAAGCTCTCGATGTGGATAGGACACACTTTGAGAAAAGCACCTAGCTGCATCGCAAGACAAGCCCTCCTCTAAATCCTCAGGGTCAAAGGAAAAGAAGAAGACCAAACAACACATTACGCCGAGAAATAGAGACATGCATGAGAAGAACGAACAAAAGTTTGACAGCACTGGAAAGGGAAGCCCAGGACAAAGTAGGTTGAAGAATACTGTTGGTTACAGGCGTAAGTCAATAAGTAAGTAAGTAAGTAAATATCTGAAATACGGGGTTTGATCACTGCCGGCTAATGCCAAGTAGTTTCATGAATGAAAAGATATCAAGTGTAACTTTATTTTCAATAACTATCTGACTGGAGTCAATTCAGACTGTTGACTATATTCAGAATGAACTATTTTTATTTTATATGCAATACAAGATAGTGTTATCGGTCCATTGTTCTTTTCATCTTACGTAAATAGTAAATGTGATTGCTTCTGTAAGGTAAGACTCTTCTACATGCATATGGCCTTAAAGTAGCGTATTTATTGTCCCCTGATCAGCTTATTCAGCTGCATTGGTGTTGCTCAAAATGTAAGATGGAACTTGACACTCTCAGCTATGGAGAGATCTGCCTTGGTCATACTTTACTCAACCTAGATTTAACCATAAATGGTCAGATGTTATCGAAATTTCATAACGTAGATGGCTCAGGACTCAACAACTCCATAACATTTCCTTCCCTTAACAGGTCTCGAAACAAACATACACGAATCAACATATTCTCGGTTTCATAATCTGTAATCCCTATAACAATCAATCGCACATTTTATGTACAAACTATGTGTTCAGTCACCTTTTCCATACTTCATGCTTCTCTGTGGTGTTCGTATAAGGGATAAATATAGGCTGGAATCCATTCAGATAAAATTTACACTTCCCATTGAGATGGTGGATAAAATTTGTAGCTCAGGTGGATGATTGTGGTGGAGTTTTGTTCTCTGAGCTGGAATCTTTCAGAAGAACAGTGAAAGCTCCACAACCAAAACATCTAGCTCAGAGAACGAAACTACACCATACTTCTTATTCATGTGACTGATTGTAATATAAATTATAAATCCAGATTTCATAAGCTCGAACTTGATTCTTCATAGAAGAGAAGAGTGAAACTTAATCAGTAAGTTACCATGTACATCAATTCACACAATTCAATAAGTAGAAACTATTAATTATAGGTTCAATAACTCTTTGCCACTATTTGTACAATCTTATTCTAAAATTTTCTCTCCGTGCCGGCTACTTTATTAGTAAGTTTTCGAGATTCTAAAATAATCTATCGCAATTTACCTGTGAAATAAAATCACTTGCATCCTCTGTTCACTGCATTGATACCTGAATACTCCTAAGAAGCTACATTAAATATGCATACAGATGTTAGTATATCCCATTCCAGAAGTGAGTTGAAAAGAACTCTAAATATTTGATCATTTTATTACTGAGCTGACCAGTTAACCTCCCACCTTGCAGATACTTTACACTAAAATTATTTCTTGTACATTTAACTAAGTTGAATAATAGCTGACTAGAATACTGAAACATAAATTTTAACCTTCTACTTGGATTGTGGTAGAGCTGGCAGACCCGGGTGACTTATCGTTATAATTATTGATTTCGTTGTTGTGTGTTCTCTGTTTCCGTTTTATTTTCTTGAATTGTAAATGATTATAACTAATCCGTGGTAGCACTGGAAATGATGCTCAATACATACATCATCCATACAGCGGAAGTATATCTAGTCGTAAAGAATTAATTATGTTCGACTGACACCTTGTATCACTAGTATTTATGTGAAAACTGAACTTCCTAAACAATGTTCGTACTAGAACACTTGAAATAATGTAAATATGACATATCTATCCTGTATACTAATCAAATCTATCTCGAGAATGATTGAATAATTTGATCAGCTGATTAATTGTTTGATATTTAAAGCTGCATATAATCACTGTTTCAATCAAATCATTCAACAGAATCATCATGTCTGACACGATAAACTTATATTAAGTCTTTTTTCAGTAAGGTATTATGAAAATCGCTGCTTTATACAATGAAACCATGGTTGACATATTGTTTGACCACAATTAAAAACTTTGAAGCACTGAATACCCGTCTCGTCCTAGTTTGGGATTCACCAGTAGTGCGCACCAACAACTCCCACTACTCGCATGATTCAAACCCAGGACCTCCGGTGTTCCATGCGAAGGCTTAACCTGTGGACCATTGTGCCGGCTTTAATGTCTAACTCTCAGGATTTTACGGAAGCTCACCCATTTTCGTTAGCAGTTACTGCCTGTGAGCAGCAGGAGTTGTCAATACGCATAGTTGATTAATCCAATACAAGGACGAAACAGCTGCCCAGTGTTTCTTAATTTCAAATGGTAGTCTAACAATAATTCATCTACGGTACAATAAGTCACGAAATATCAAAAATACAAATTTCTATTCTATTAAGTTAGTCATCAAAAATGTTTGGTTATTTTATTAGTATTCAACAAATAAGGATACCGGCTCATTGGTCCAGAGGTTAGGCGTTCAGGCACAAGACCGAATGTCCTGGGTTCGAATTCTGCTAGACGCAGGAGTCTTGGATGCGCACTGCTAATGATTTCGCTACTCAGGACGAAACAGCCGTCCATTGCTGCCAGGTCTCTAATGGCAATCTAATATTGATCGATTCATGATTTCAAAATCTGTGACTTAACAATCTTCACAACCCTGTAATTCAAATTTTAAGGATATATTTCTGGTAATTCTTGATTAGTTGACAATTATTTTTACTTATATTACAAAAAATAATATACTAGTAGTATGGTTTGGAAAATAAGGAAATCTTTATTCCCTTATTCAAGGCAAATATTTTTGATCATAATTTCTTGTTGAATACAATCAACATTTTTCCAAACTTTAAATCAAAGCGGAATTACTGTCACTGATAAGAAAGAAACTAATTATGATGATAGTTGACTGGATTAATTGCATAATTAATTGCTCGATTAGTTTGTATTGTCTGATTCCTATTTTATCGGTGAGTGAATTTTTTAATGCTCTAACATTCAAGTCACCGAAAAGAGAAAGAGTATGAAACAGGAAATCAACAATCATTAAAGTAATATAAAACAAAATCTATTTATGATTTCCATTATAGAGTATTGGAGATTGTCGCATTTTCATTTAAGTCACGGATCGATCATTGGTAGACCATTCTTAGAAAGGTGGACGCATTGAATGGCCGTTTTGTCCTAGTATGGGACTTATCAGCAGAGCGCATCGGCGAGCCCCGCGAACAGGTTTCTCATTATCCATGACCAGTGGAGTGATGTAAGGCAGTAACCTAACGAAAACAATGGGTATGATCGCACAGTGCCATGGATTGACTGGAGCTAGATGCTGGCTCAGTGGTCTAGAGGTTAAAAGCGTCCAGACACTAAGATGAAGGTGATGGGTTAGATTCCCTCCCCGGGAGTGGTCGTGGATGCGTACTGCTGAAGAGTTACATACAAGGTCGAAACAGCTGTCCACTGCTTCCTGGTCTCTAATGATGATCTAACAATCATTGATTTGAAAGAAAATCCATTTATTAAAAAGTTAGTTTACTGAAACTTTGTACATAAATACACATGATAAACTTCTTTTTAATTAAAAGCGGAAACAAATAGAAACAGCTTCAACGGACTGATAACTCGAAAATTACTGATATAACGAGTGGTCGAACATTACTTACTTACTTTCTTCTTACGTCTGTTACCACTTCCAATGGAGCATAGGTCGCCGAACAGTATTCTCCAACCTACTCTGTTCTAGGCCTCCCTTTCCAGTTCTATCCAATTTTTGTTCATTCTTCTCATATCTTTCTCCATTTCTCACCATGATGTGTTCTTCTTATCCACTCCAAACGCTTTTTCCTGATTTCCTCTACTGGAATCTGGTTTGTTATTTCCCAAAATAGGTTGTTGCTGGCCAACGTATCCGAAGTACTTTGCGAAGACAACTGTAATTAAATACTTGTATCTTCTGAATGATGGCTTTCGTAGTTCTCCAAGTTTCCGCTTCATACAGTAGAACTGTCCTGACATTTGTATTGAAAATCCTGATTTTGGTTTTGGTTGAAATTTGTTTGGAGTTCCAGATATTGTTCAATTGTAGAAATGCAGTCCTTGTTTTGCTGATCTGCGCCCTCACACTGCATCAGATCTACCTTGATTGTCCATGATGGTGTTAACGTCCTCCAAAGTATTGTGGTGCACGCTACTTATAAGTAGTATATGACGCGAGTGAAAACGTAATGTCTGGCAGCAGAAGATGGAGGAAGATCAAGAAAGGAAGAGTGGGAACACAATGGAATTTGTATGAAACGCATGAACAGTGAAATGTCAGACAATGGATTGATGTTTTGCAAATTAACGATTTACGATATGGTTTTCCTATTTTACTGATTAACTCGGTAGCCCTCACCTTTGTTCTCCTTCACTACAGTGTGTCTGCAAAGTCATCTGCAAAGTCAGTCAAATTTTCTTCACCAAACTACAATGTAACCATCAGTTCAACTGACCTGATACAGTAAACATTATGACAATGTCTGACATAAATACAAATCCACCACGGAACATCAACATTTTTTTCAACTTCAGTTTTTTGAAAAATATGAC
>CALYCR020000736.1:0-12609 GCA_944470395.2 Schistosoma turkestanicum
ACAAATGTAATTCGGTAACATTTATACTTCAAACTATAATTATTATAAGTACATTGTAAAACCAGTAAGAGCCATATTAAATACGTAATTTTCTTAGACGAATACATGCGTCACTAATAAGATGAAACGATAAGATATACATTTATATGTTAAGTTGTTTGATTTCATTGTCTCTGTTTTGTAAGTCTACGATTAAAGTTGCCTTTTAATTAAATATATATATATATATATATATATATATATATATATATATATATATATATATATATATATATATATATATATATATAGTTTTATAATCTCGAACGAATATTTACATCAAACTATGTGACATCTTACATAGTTGTGTGGTGTGAGCTACTTATAAGTAGTATATGACGTGAGTGTCAACGTAATGTATGCCAGCAGAAGATGGGGGAAGATCAAGAAAGGAAGATTTAGAACACAATGGAATTTGTATGAAACGCATGAATAGTGATAATGGATTGATGTTTTGCAACAGGAACAGTCCAGTTCGATGTGGATGAACTGATAGTTTGCAAATTAACGATTTACGATATGGTTTTCCAAATTTACTGAGTAACTATGTAATTTTTGTTGAATACAATCCGGTTGCCCAACCTGTGTTCTCGTTCACTACAGTTGTACAGTATTTTCAAGTATTTGTTTTTGAGAAAAATGTAAATAACTTCTCTTACTGAAACAATAATACATTTACATAAGTCAACCCGATGAGAATATTACACAATAGTATGCCTTAACGCCGATGATTATTCCATCTAAGAGAGAAGCATATTTTTTAAATATAGAATATTGTTAGTCTTTCATAAACTAACTCGTCAGTACTATTTTTCACCTAAGATATTCTTAGACACTTGTTTTAGAAGAAGCATTAATTGTATACTAGTTGGATTTTTAAAAATCACTGATCTAAAATCTTTATTATAATCAGTAATCCTAAATTTATCATTCAATGATCAGTGTCATTGATCTATGTGTTATATCATCTTCACTATGGATGAAAAACTTCCCAAAACGTTTACAGTCTGTGGCATACAACTACAAATAGCTATGATTTAAAGCTTGTGACATCAATCAGCTATTCCTAACGTTCTGTTAAATGGTTTTAATGAAATAAATATTACTGCACAATCACAGTTTCTCTGTTCTCGATTTGAAAGAGATTTGCGGTTTTAAATCAAGAATAATACAAAAATTTTATTATTTAAGCAGTTTTGTAGTTGTTTCTACTTGCACATAAGTACTTAGTTACTTGCTTATGCCTGTTACTCCCAATGGAGGATAAGCCACCAATCAGCATCCTCCAACCTTCTCTGTCCTTGACCTTCATTTCTAGGACTGGCCAATTGCTGTTCATTCTTCTAATTGTCTGTTTCCATTTCTCGACGTAATTTCTTCTTTGATCTTCCTCTTTGACCTTAAGGGTTTCAAGTAAAGGGTTGTATTGTGACACAGTTGAGTGCTTACCTCAATCTGTGTCCTATCCACTTCCATCGCTTCTTCCTGTATTCTTCCTCCACTGATCTCTGGTATGCTCTCCCACAGTAGGTGTAGTGAAGGAGAACGCAGGTGAAGGCAACCGAATTGTATTTACCGAAAATTACAGAGTTACTCAGTAAAATAGGAACACCATATCGTAACCGTTAATTTGCAAATCTTCAATCCATCATCAATCCATTGTCTGACATTTCACTTATTCATGCGTTTCATACAAATTCCATTGTGTTCCCTTTCTCTTGATCTTCCCCCATCTTCTGCTGCCAGACATTACGTTTTCACTCGCGTCATATACTACTTATAAGTAGTGTCTGGCTAACAGATCCGAAGTAGACAACTTGTGATGAATACTTGTATCTTCTAATTGATGGCTTTCATGGTTCTCCGAGTTTTCGCCCCATACAGTAGAAAAGTTTTGACTTTAGTATTGGAAATTGCGACTTTAGTGTTATTTCAGAGTTATTTTGAGTCCCAGATGTTGTTCATTTGAAGAAATGCAGCCCTTACTTTGTGGATTCGCGCCTTCACATCTGCATCAGATTCACCTTGCTCATCAATGATGCTTTCCTATCACAGTAGAACAGAAGAAACATGTTATCGGCAGAGGTGCATATCATGTTTTGAGAAATCTTTTAAAAAATATATACTACTCTAAATAATTAAGTAGCCAAAATTATATTTGAAAAAATAGTTGGTTTAGTTGTAGAAATTAATTTTCGAAGCTGTACTTTTACTAATAGACTTAGCGATCTAAAACGATAACTAGCATTACATTTTGAAAATAGTAATGGTAATAAAAATAAGAACTTGCTAAATTTAGTAAAACTAATGGAAATATATAAAGATTTTGTTATTATTTAGAAACTTTATACGTAGGTTTAATGGCTTAAATATTTTTGTCAAGAAAACAGACATTGATTAATAAATATTTGTAGAAGAAACGTTACATAATGTGAAAAAATATCAACTGCTTAAAATGACACATATAAAAGACAACTAAAGGGCGTATACTGAATATCTTGTAATCCTTGATATTTTTGACATGAAAAGTGATCGTTTATTTAAGGTTATGGAACATGTATCTAAGTAGCTTCAAAGTCATTTAACTTCAAATGATGAGCCAATGGAAATAGAAAACCATATTCATCGATCGCAAAACGCATAACTGAGACAAGACATAAAATTGACACCAAGACAGCCTTCAAACTATTGTATAGAAACGCTGAAGGATGAATTTTAAGGTTTACAAAAGCCTTGTCTATTCGTAAATTAAAACCATACTTATGTGTACAGAAAGAGTTTGTTATAACCTTAAGCCAATTTATGGCCTCTGGGGTAAAGTGACAATTTCCTACCCTTTCTTATTCTTCCTATATTACGTTAATTTTCGCTCTCCTTCACTGAAAATTATCAACCTTATATCTATCAGAACTTTTATTTAATTGACCTTTTATTCATCTTCATATAAAATGTCTTGACAAGTGTACATGTATGTGACTAGATTGTTCGAAATGTATGTAGAGCAAATACATTACATAGTTTTTAAGATCAATTACGTCTTCTCACTGCTCTATCGAAAAATCATTAGTTTTATGATGAGTTAAATGAGCATGAATCACATTTTTGAAACCATGAATCGATCAATGTCAGACCACCATTAGAAACCTGGAAGCACTGAACGGCCGTTTCGTCCTGGTATGGAACTCCTCAGCAGTGCGCGCTTAATACCGAAGGTCCTGGGTTCGAATCCTGCAAGGAGGCAGGAGTCGTGGATGCGCATTGCTGAGGATTCCCATACCAGGACGAAACGGCCACTGTCCAGTGCTTCCAGGTTTCTAATGGTGGTCTAACATTGATCGATTCATGGTTTCAAAAATGTGTAACGTAACAATCTTCACAACCCCCTAATGCAAATCATGAATCAATCATTGTTAGACCACCACCAGGAGCAATAGGACGACCGTTTCTTTGTGGTTTGTGATTCATAAGAATCGCGCACTCATGACTCCTGCTAGCCTCAGGATTTAGGCTCAGGACCTTCAGTCTTGTGCGTGAATGTCTAACTCTGATCGGTCTAGAGGTTTTGCGCCGATGTGTCCAATATCAGGATGAAACGGTCGTCCAGTGCTTCCAGGTTCCTAATAATGTTTGATTTATGATTTATATCTGTAAAAACAATGATCTCCATAACCGCGATTGAGGAATTTTATAATGTTACTTGTATTGAAAGGTACTCTTTAGTGATTGTTTCACAGCAGCCATATCTAAATGCATATAATTATGAAATAAGTTATTCTAGTCACATGGTTTATCTTTTCAAAAAAATGGCATGATTTCCATGTTAGAGAAACAAATAACTGGTCAACTGCGTCATATGTCATGTCGTATTATGGATTCTTCAGGGTTTAGGGAAATGAAGAATACTGAAGAACATATTACGCCAAATATTGGAAGTAGACATGAGAAGGATGAACAGCAATTGGTTAGAACTTGAAAAGAACACTCAGGAGAGAGTAGGTTGAAGAATTCTCGTCAGTCGTCTATGCTTCGCTGGAGGTAACAGGTGTATACATGTAAGTAAGTATTAAGTTGTTGAGCATATAAATTGACTGTATTACATATGGCCTTAAACAAAATTATCGCAAGTATGAATAAATGTTTTTATGTAAACAACGGTAGTATTCAATGAAATCTTGTAAAAACGTTTGTCTAAACTATTTGTTATTATTATTATGATTGCTGTTAAATATTCTATTCGTGCACAACAAAGTAATGACTGATATTGATGTGTTTCAGAACAAATGTAATTCCACAAAGTATAAAGATCTATTTATTGTGTAGACGTATGTAACTGGCTTTTAAATAATCAGTAGTTAAGACATGTATGTAACAGGTATGTAACAATGATTATCCTATCTGGTAAAATATTTGAGAATAATTGATAATTTGAATACTGATAACACAAGCTTGATCACAGTTATTCAACAGTGAGCAATTAATACCTAAACCAAAGAATAAACCTAGGCAATTCAGGTCATATTCAACTATAAGACTGTTGAACGTTCATTCAATGGTTTAAACATTTGACTTCAGTGTGTTTACAGTCTGATTCAACTGTCTTTGAACTTCATTTATTAACTATTTATAAACATAATTTTTCAGCTTTCAGGTAATGCTTTCACGCTGCTAGGAAGCGTTTTTATTAATTTTTGCTGATAATAATATTATAAACTACAGACTTAAGTGCATCTGAAGTGTAAAATGGTTGAAGACAGTCAACTGGAAATCATGGATCAAATTGTTAGTCGGCTCTTCTATAGCACACACAACAACACATGTAAGAGAAGATGACCAGTGTAGCAGAAGCCTCAGCAGCAACAGGTCTCAACATACATAAAGGGAAAAGCAAGATTCCCCGACACAACACTACATGCACCAACCAAATCACTCTTGATGGAGATGTCTTGAAGGATGTAAAAACATTTACGTATCTGGGCAGCATCATCGACAATCAAGGTGGATCCGATGCAGATGTGAAGGCGCGGATCGGTAAAGCAAGGGTTCTATTTCTACAATGGAACAGCACCTGGAACTCAAAACAGCTATCAACAAACAAAAAAATCAGGATTTTCATTACAAATGTCAGGACACTTCTACTGTGTGGAGCGCAAACTTGGAGAACTACGAATGTCATCATCCACAAGATACAGGTGTTTGTTAACAGCTGTCCAAACAAAACACTTTGGATTCATTGGTCAGGAACAACCTACAGTGGGAGAGAACAAACTAGATTCCAAGGGAGGAGGAAATCAGGAAAAAGCGCTCAAAATGGTTAGGACACACACTGAGGAAAGCACTCAACTGCGTCACAAGACAAGCCCTCACTTGGAACTCTCAGGGTAAAAGCAAAAGAGAAAGGCCAAGAAACACATTACGTCGAGAAATAGAGAAAGACATGAGAAAATTGAATAAAAATTGAACATAACTGGAAAGGGAAACCTAAGACAGAGTAGGCTGGAAAAAACTAGTCGGCGGCCTATGCACTCTTGTGGGTAACAGGCGTAAGTAAGTAGGTAAGTAACTGCCAGTCGGTACTTTGTATCAGAGTATACATGTAATCTTGAGAGCACTAACTCTCTCTCCCTCTCTCTCTCTCTATGTAGTTAGAACCAACATTATCTAATTTCCGCAGCTTCATCTATTAGACAACAGTTTAATTATGACATTTAACTTTGATAATTATCACATAATATAAATTCTGTCTAAACTATCCATCAATTTATTGTACGTGTGAAATCAACATTACAATACATTTATTATTCATCTATTATTCAAAGTACTTCATGTAACAAATAAACACTGAAACATTCAAACATTCAAACAAACAGAAAATGCCACCAATTCATAATTCACATTGAATTTCATAAATATCACATATCACACAATCCAATGCTACACACGTTTCAATGAATAAACAGTTTGGCTTGAAATGCAGTTATTTTTTGGTTCATTCTCTAACTGATTATCATTCATCATTCATTTGAATGAATGAATGAATGAATGAATATGACCTCGAATGAATAAATAGGATGATAGTTTATGACAATTTTTTTTTTTAATGTGACCGATAGATATGATGATATGATGGTCAATACATGACCAAACAAAAAAAGTCCATTTTTAAAAAAATGATCATCTATTTACTGTTTGATGAGTATTAATTAACCCGTTAATTAGTGTTTAATTTTATTTGAATTACGGGGTTATGAAGATTGTTAAGTTACACATTTTTGAAACCATGAACCGATCACTGTTAGACCAACACCATTAGAAACCTGGAAGCACTGTAAGGCGGCCGTTTCGTCTTGGTATGGGACTCCTCAGCAGTGCGCTTCCACGACTCCTGCCTCCTTGTAGGATTCGAACCCAGGACCTTCGGTATTGTGCGCGAACGCCCCAACCGATAGACCACTGAGCCGATATCTACCGGTGTTAATGTCGAACTTGATCAAATTCAAGGAGTTGCGCAACCTCATACACAGTCTTCGGCATTAGTTACTGTCTACACTCGAATGGTCACTGGTCACGTCTTCCCCCACTAGAACTTGGAGAAGATTGCTCACGAAGCTAGTCACTAGTGAGCACAGGTAATTTGTATTATGGGGTTGTTGTGAAGATTGTTAAGTTATACATTTTTTTGAAACCATGAATCGATCAATGGTTAGGCGTACGCGCACAGTACCGAAAGTCCTGGGTTCGAACCCTGCAAGGAGGCAGGAGTTGTGGATGAGCAGTACTGAGGAGTCCCATACCAGGACGAAGCGGCCGTCTTGCAGTGTGTTTCCAGGTTTCTAATGGTGGTCTAACATTGATCTATTCATGGTTTCAAAAATGTGTAACTTAACAATCTTCACAACCCCGTAATGCAAAATGAAATGTTACATGTTTTGGAGAATTCTTCATTGGGAACGAACTATCGAATAGGCAAAATGTTCTTCTGGTGATAGCTTGGAATCAAGGACTTTAAGGGTAAAACATACTGACTACTAATAAAAATTTAATTAAATAGTATTTTTTTTCAGACTGAAATCACCAATCAATCATTGTTAGACCACCATTAGAAACTTGGAAATACTGGGTGGCCGTCTCGTCTTGCTTTGGGATTCATCAGCATCCTGCTTCTCACGTGAACGCCTAACGTCTGGACAGTAATTCCAGAAAAATGCTAAGATTATGCGAAGTTTTAAATTTTTCTGTCACAATAATCTCATTAGTTTAAATGTCCACATTTAGTTCATATGTCGAAAAATTGATTGACTGTATTTAGTAAAAGTATAACATACGGACGACCTTGAATGATGACCTATCAGTCAATCAATCAATCAATCAAGAAATGCTGCCTAATTATAGAACAGTTAACAACATAAAATAATGAAATAATAGTGAGATAATGGATTTTATCTGAGTGTTTAACCTTCATATATTGATTTATTTCATAAAGTGGAAGAGAAAGATTAACTTTGCATATTAGTAGTCGGATTTACTTACTTACTTACCTACTTACTTACGCCTACTACCCTCAATGGAACATAGGCCGCCCACGGGCATTGTCTAGTTTATTCGGTCGTAGGCCTTCTTCTCTATTTCTATGGAATTGATGTTCATTCTTTTGACGTCTGCTTCTAAATCTTATAGTAATGAGTTATTCGGTCTTCCTCTTTTCCTCTAGCATTGAGGATTCCAAGTGAGAGCTTGTCGTCTGGAACACTTGGTTTAAGGTCAACAGCAAACAATCAAGATCGAGGTTAGCAGAACAAGCTACATGCAGGAATTCGAATGCTTCGCTTCTATCTGAAGTTTGTGCTGATGATGTTGTTCAACAGAAGAACAATGAAAGCTCCACAACCAAAACACCCAGCTCAGAGAACCAAACACCACCACCACAATCATCCACCTGAGCTACAAATCTCCACCATCTCAGTCGAGTACTTTCTTCCAAAGTATGTCCCATCCACTTTCAGCGCTTCTTCCTGATTTCTTCCTCCACCGGAATCTGGTTGGTTCTTTCCCTCAGTAGGTTGGTGATGATGGTTTCAGGAGCTGGAATAATGTTCGATAAACTTTTTGACACCAACTGATACGTACGTACACTGTAATCACTAAAAAAAAGAGACAAAATGTATCATAAGTGTTGTGAAAGAGCGATTCAATTGGTATTTCCGTTTCAAATCAAATGATCCCACCGATAGTGTTACGTTCGTCACTAAGTCTGCTTGAAACTATTATGGATTCACCTTAGTTGATAAACTAGAACTAGACAATGAACCAGCGTCTAGGTGGGCTGCTGTGATCTGTTGACTCGTAACGGCTAAAGAGAAGTCTTGATATAGCGTAGAAAGTATGTTCTACAAACACCCAGCAAGCACATTGTTTTCAAGCACACAAATCTCGTTTATTTATACATCATAGAAACGTCCTTGGGACAGTCACACTAAAACAACACAGTAACCAACCACAACCAAGGATTCCCTGGTGGGAAATGTGATCCCAAGGTCAACTGATCAGCCCATGCTTGCAAGCATGAAATCCAAAATTAAGGCATTTATCAAGAGAGTTCTGGGGATCTAATGTCCCCAACAGATATGCAGTAGAATAAGTATTGAGATGATGAAGTAAATTTGTAGCTCAAGTGGATGATTGTGATAGAAATTTGTTCTCTGAGCTCAACACATTGACATCAAGCTGTGTAATACAACAATATATATTAGACTCTGAGAGATGATCATACTTAATATCTCACTAACAAATGTAAACTCAAGTTATGGAGATAAAATTTTACGTTCTCAAAATGGAAGGAGTTAAGCATATATTAGTGTGGTTAGAAATCTTGAGTAAATCAAATGGGAAATCGATAGTGGTAACCAATTTACATCGGTTTAATGTCTCATGCACTTAGTATCATTTTATATCTACGTATCTTCAATCACTAGCCTTCAGCATGTTAACAATGGAGTGATGAACTTGATTTGATTATTGAACGTCAGATGTATTCTTTGATAATTACGATTTTGATTATTTTTATTGCTCTGAAAAAGTCCGGATATGATAATTCAATGAACCTTTGGATTTATTGAACAAATCAATAACTGAGATTATTCCAGATACAATTTTTAACAAATAATGTCTTTTATGTACTCAGCGCCTAATTTTTTCCCAAACGATTCGTTCATTTAGTGATGAATATTCGGATAAAGACTTATTATCATTTCTAGGTGGCATTCGTTACAGATTAGCATCACTTGAGATAGTAATGAAAAACTGGTAGCAGTAGAAACAACATACAATTCATTGATCATTGAACAGCAGCCATGTCATATTTATTTAGTCCTTTTAGTGACCATCGAATTCTGTCGATCAAGTTCCCATGTGACATTCAGTCTGAACTATTGATAAGGAGTGTAGTAGTTGAGTGTGTAGACCGCTTCGTTTATCTCGGGAGTCTGATAAGGGAGGATGGTCTGGTGACTAACAAAATCTCAGCACAGATACAGAAGGCTCGATTGCCTTTTGCCAACATGCATCATTTATGGCGTAGGTGAGATATCCGTCTACCAACCAAAGGACGAGTCTGCTGTGCAGCAGTTTGCTCCGTCCTACTATATGGATGCAGAACATGGCCGGTAAGAGATGAAGATACTCGTAGGTTACTAGTATTCGAATATAGATATCTTCAAGGCATTGTTCATGTAGCCTGGGATAACGGAGTAGGCAATACTGTCTTCAGGAAACGGGTGCTAGGTAAGGATGACAGATCAATAGATGAAGTAATGAAACTTCATCAGTTGAGGTGGATGGGACATGTGTTACGTATGCCTAACCGCCGACTACCTCGACGAGCTATGTTTTATGGTGTAGTAGTAGTTTGAAGAAAGCTACGGGTGGCCAAACCAAAACATGGCAGAAATCCATTAATTCACTGACAAGTGGATTGAGTTATGTTGGTAGATGTAGACTACCTGGTTGATAGTAATGATGTTAGTAATCGATGGTTAGAGACCTTGAATGAAGTGGCTCAAAACCGTTTGCAATGGCGCAGGTGCATCCACTCTTTGTATTCGCTCAAATTCTAACCTCCTGAATTCCTCACAATCTCTACCTTTCCCTTTCTAATGTTATCTCATTGAATTACACTTCTTGAATAATATATTTCTACTCTAATCTCTCCAATTACCAATAATACTTCTATTACCTCTACTACTATGGGATTTGAAGTGACAATGGCGTCTCTGTGCTAATATGGAGTGGCAACTTGAACTGATGTACGTAAGTACGTACGTACGAAGTTCTACGCTTCAAATGACGGACTGACTAACTGACCCAACGGATCAACATCATGAAAGCAATATTGTTGATATTTAGTGATTTTGAGACATTCATAAAAAAACGTGATAGTAACGAATCCGATAAACGATACTGTATGATGACAGAAAGAGGCCTCAATTCCCCTAAAACAATTGCCAACTGACACAAAAAAGCTAAATCTAGAGTTCACTGCTTCAAATTCACCTAAGAACAACAACTGTTTCATCCTGACAACAAATTGCCATGGAAAACAAGAAAACTGTAAAAGGAAATCATATATAATTGACAGAATACATTCTGAACAATGCAAAACTTCATTTACCGATGAAAAAGATCATTTGATGTGTTTAATTAATTAATTAACTGACATGAATGATTAAAATATCTACACAGATAAGTTGCAACTAGAAAAAAATTTTTAAAAACAAGAACACACACTTACACACACAAAAACAACATCATATGATATAGCGCATTCTTTAGAATATTGGATGGAATAAAATTGTCCTTTAAACAACATAACATCATCCTATAAGATCATTGGAGGAGAAGGATTCCTGAACTTGGTAAACAACTATTATCACATTAATAATGATAATAACCGCGTTTAGTAGTTACATTACAGAATGTGTGTGTGTGTGTGTTTAAATGTACTATTATGAATTTTTTTTAAAAAAACAAACAGTGATGGTATTATGATTTAAAGTAAGTTCATTTTCAACTTGTAGTTAGTTACATTCAACATTCAATGTCATTGAATGATACAGTAGTATATTATGAAAGATAGTACGTGAATTATTTAATAGAATAACATTTTTTTACGACAAATATATCTAGGTATTTATTCAGCATGAAATGATTTAACAAGGGTCGACCAGAGTTGAAGTATTTACTTACTTAGTTACACTTGTTACCGCCAAAAATGGATCATAGACCACCGACCAGTATTCTCCAGCCTACTCTTTTCAGTTCTTTCCAATTGTCGTTCACCCTTATCATATCTGTCTCCATTTCTCGACATAATGTGTTCATTGGCCTTCCTCTTTTCCCTTGACCATGAGGGTTCCGAGAGAGTGCTTGTCTTGTGATGCAGTTGGTTGCTTTGCTCAAAGAATATCTTATCCACTTCTAATGCTTCTTCCTCACCTCTTCCTACACTGTAATCTGGTTTTTTCTCTCCCATAGTAGGTTGTTGCTGATAGTTTATGGCCAACGGATCTGAAGTATTTTGAGTAGAAAACTGTTACCAAACACTTGTATCTTGTGGATGATGGCTTTGGTAGTTCTCCAAGTTTCCACTCCATACAGTAGAAGTGTCTTGACATTTGTATTGAAAATTCTGATTTTGGTGTTTGTTGATAGCTGTTTGGAGTTCCAGATGTTGTTCATTTATAGAAATTGCTATCCTTGCTTTGCTGACAGCGCCTTCACATCTACATCAGATCCACCTTGCCCATCAGTGATATTGCCCAGATATGTATTTGTATTTGTAATTGTTTTTGCTTGTAAGATAGAAGAGCCATATCATCTGCGAAGTCTTGATCGTTCAGCTGCATCCTGGCTGTCCACTGTATTCCTTGCTTCCCCCGCCCCAGATATTGACGTCTTCATAGTGAGTTGAAGTATTACCAGTTAAATGGTTCCAACGCTGGAAGGTTTATGTGCGTGCATTATTAAGAAGTCACAAACTAAGACGAAACGCTTATCTAGTGAGTAAAAATGTATATCCGATTTATCTTAAATCGTGTCAATCCATGATAATGATTCATAATTTAAACAAATCTTCACTGAACGTTTTCATCATCCATTCTGTAAAGTTAGAACTGAAATGGTAAATGGTTATATGTTGACTTTAAATTAAACAATCAAGTTAGAAAATCTATTTTGCATTTTACCAGGATAAAAAAAGGACATCATGAACTGATCATTTTGTTTGTGTGACATTTCGGTGGTAGTTTGAATTTAATTGTGGAAATTCAGTCATCTAACGATTGAGAACACTGTTAATAGGGAAGAAAAGTGAAACGATTATCTAGTCTATACTATTTCGAAAAATTTCATTAAGCGTAACCTCCAGACGTTGAGAGTTCTTCATCAAACCTGAAACTACTCGTCTTCTCAACTATTTATGGAAGGATATACTAACAGATTACAAATTTTAGTTATAAGCTTCAATACAGAATCGCTAAAAGTAAGTTGCCATTCTCATAGTGTGCAATAATTGTCATT
>CALYCR020000737.1:0-13075 GCA_944470395.2 Schistosoma turkestanicum
CCCTATTTTCTTGACCAGACGTTTTATCTTTAATTCCAAATCCTTTGAGAGCTTACATTAATAACACGGTCTAGTGAGCAGCCACCACTCGAACACATAATTTTTATCACTAATAAATCAGTTTTACACTCACAGATCCATTCTTAAGATTAAAATCTAAGTGAAACAAAAACAATAGTTGCACAATAAAATAAACTCATTATATAGTTTCTCATGCTGGTTTAAACTAATTCTACAGGGCAATTTGAACACAAAGAAAGGGCGCGAAGTGCAAAAACCAAAGTCTAGTGATAAGGATTGATTCGGCTCCCAAAATAAATCGAAAATGATTTGGGAATACACCATTTTTATATGATTTATTTATAGTTATACTAAGCGTCATATTTATTGAAACTAAACTGAATTGTATCTAACAATAACTTACTGTGTGAACACATATCTAACATATTATATAATTTGGCATCTATAATCCTTCTTAAGATGTGAATACATATCATAAGAATGAAAAAAATAGATCAATTATTCATATCATTCGCATTCTAATTGACCAATCTATTATCACTCGCCATATTATCATCTGACCGATTCCACCATACATGAAATATGTTTCGAAAACAGTGTATATAAAATTCTAACAATAGTTGACTTTCAAATCAGTTATAATTCTATTAAAAATGAAGTAAAACCAGATGTGAACTCAATGAAAACAGTCAATTTACTACATCAATTGGTCAAACATTGATTTCTTTGTATACAATATTTTAATTCAGTGTTAAATAATATTCAGCACATGTAATCAATCTACAAATATCTAAGTAGCTGAAATGCACAGATCTGCCTTCCTATTATTGATGAATTACAAAACTGATAAACATTCCTTAGCAAGTCAGCAAAAATTTTTTTATTCAATGCATAAGATTGTTATTTCTGAAAAAAAGTAACAAATAACTTCAAATTATTTTGTAAAATTTCAATAGATTTATTAAACATGCATGAAGCCGGATGAAATAACTCATAAATTTTTAATTGTACCGGGTAATCTGAATGAGAGTAAATGCAACTGAAAGTAAATAAAAGCGGTTAAAAAAAAAGAAAATACAATTCAAACAAATAACTTTTTGGGACATCTATCATTGCACATTGGAGCATTGAAAGTAATCAGGGTTAGGCACCAAGTTTTGGACGAATTTTATCGAAAATAATCTTTCCTTTATACAGTGCAGAATTCTCTGAAATTGTTTGATGTGAAAATTCTCCTTGAAGAGCATTGGTTAATGTGTGAAATTCTGTACGTACAAAGTTATAAAACTCTTGTTCAGCTTGCCAAATCGGATTGTTCTGATATATTTTAATTGTTGCTTGACTAATTGGTAATTTATAATTTGTACGTCTTAAATACCACTGATCCTTTGAACGAGATATTAGATTACGAGCACCACTAAAGAATGATGGTACGAGTATTTCTAGTAAATCGACGAATTTATCAAATTCTTCTGTCAAGCCAACAATGAGATAATTATCAATCACATGACGTTTAGCAGTTTCTACAGCAACTGGATTACCAGGGATTTTGCAATACACAGCTTGTCCACAGAAAAACGGCACCTTCAAAATCCAGAAATACAGTGAATCGATAGAAAATTAGTGAAAGTTTTAGATAACATACGTTTGTCTACTAATAATTTAATTTAAGTAGAGGGTATGTATTTACCAAAGTTATTTCTCACCTATATTTTTAACATGCAAACTTAAGCTTTAGTCGTACAAAAGGAGTGTCCAAATGGTTTGACTACTAGAAGAACTTGCGATCAACTGAACTAATAAATTATGAACTATTAAACACAAATTATCATCATGCTACAAGATAGCAAACGATTAATAGATATTCTTCTCGATTGATTAAAATATATACGGACAAAAAATACCATATGGTAACGTACTAAAAGATATAGTACGGAGAAAATTCTTTTTAATGTAAATAGCTTGAAAAATTTTAAACTCAACCTCTGTTTCGTCTGAGATTCTACAGTGAATCCTAGATAAGAGATCTCAAAACTAGAAAAGATCATGAGGAGAGTCAGTTGTACACCGGAAACCACTAGACAAAAATCATATCGGTCACTGCTCAGTCAGTCTAAAATGAGGAAAACAATATAGGTGTGGTGATTTTATATCAGAACTAATGAACCAGTGACAACAAAGTTACATCAATACTGTTCAGTCACGCATCTAGCTATGATAGTTTTGAGCATTATTTAATGAGTCAATTTGGACCCAAATTATGGTAGACACAAACGTTCTGTAAACTGCTAACGGTTGCGCTCCAAATTACACAACGAATGTTAGGAGTTTATCAATTCCATCTATAATCGCTTAGGGTTACTGCCAGTTCCAAGCCTCAATAAAAGGGAAAGGGTGGGGATAGGATTACCAGTGCCATTTCGTGAAAAAGAACCCTGACAAAAAAAAACGACGAAAACTATTTAAAGAAGTGAAAGGTTTTACGACAGCTGGTCAGTGTCACCGATAAACTGGAAGTATCCTGCAAAGATATAAAAGTGTAAATCGGAAAAGCAAAATTATGATTCTTACAATTGAGGAATATTAAGAACTCAAAAGAATTGCCATGTCAAAACAAAGTCAGTGTTGCCAACATCAATGTTAAAACAGAGCTGAAAAGCGAACTACCACAACCGCCACTAAATATGTACTGAAACTTGTGAACAGCTGCCTAACCCCGATAATCAAGATTCATTGACCAGAGATAATCAACAACAATTTACTCCAGCAGAGAAAGAAATCAACTCTCAGTTGAGGAGATTGTGAAAATACGCTGGAGTAGAGGACACACTTTCAAATGAATAGTATCTAGTATATAAAAGACATCAAATTTATGAATTATGTTTGAAATAAACTCAGTGATTCAAACGTAAATGATCCCAAGTGTCTTGTCCAACAAACTGGTGTGAGCCTATTTAAAGTTATCATTATTCGTTAAGACTATTTTTCAAATTCAAATATTTTACGTTCAGAAATAAAATCGGTTTTACTTACTTGAACCCAAAGAAGTTGTGGATTACAATCACTACCATTTACAAGTACACATTCATCAAATGTTTGATTGCGAGCCACAGGATCAAACATACGTTTACGTATCAGATATGGCCTATAATCATCACCATATCGTAGAAAGTAATAGTAAGACACTAATCTATCTAATGGATTTCTTATCATATTAATATAAATTGGGTTAAGTAATGATCCATATTTGATAAAATTTATAAAAGCAAAATGCCCATGTATCATTAATGGATGCATACTAGTCCAATGTGTTAAATTATCTATAAGGTATAATTCATTTATACGATTTAAATAATGTTTGTTTGAAGAAATGTTCAAATGTATTACATGTGTATGACTGTGATTTTTTTCAATTAACTGGTAAACTAAATTTATCAAAGATGTACTCCCTGTTTTAGGGATTCGGTTGTAAACAACAAGAGGATATAATTTGATATGATCATTTGTACCATAAGTGTTATTGTTATTGTTACATGAATAATTAACTGCTTTCGAGGATTGTTTTGCCAACATAAAATAATTTGTTAAATGATAAGTTAGAAACCATTTATCAGAATAAAAGATAAAAATTAGAAGTGATAAACTACTGAACAATGAAAATAATACGAACAATCGACGTTTTAGCAGAAACCTATGAAGAAATATAAGCAAAAAAAGTCGTAAAAGTTAACATTGCATGTGTATAAATGTGTCATTTACAACACATAAATAAAATAATAAGTGACTATTGAATATTCTCCACGTTAACTTTTAATACTTATTCACATACCTTGGAAACAATCACTGAAAACTAGGAAGCATAGGATAGTTGTTCTTAACATGGGATTCAGTAATGTGCATCCAAAACCCTACCGAGGATCGACCTCAGAACCTTCGGGTCAGGTGAAGAACTTCAAAGCTTTAGACCACCGAACTTCAAGTTAATAGTTAATTCCTGACGCCAACCAACTAGCGATATTGTGAAACCATCATTCAGTACCATTAGTCAGTTAATCTCTCACATCAAACGAACTCCATTGGTTACAGAGTATAACCAGGGCTCCCAAAAGAGTCAAAAAACGTTAAAAGTGAAAGGTGTAAAATATGCTTGAAGTATGTGGTGCTGTGGTGCGAGCTACTTATAAGTAGTATATGACGTGAGCGTCAACGTAATGTCTGGCATCCGAAGATGGGGAGAAGATCAAGAAAGGAAGAGTTAGAAAACAATGGAATTTGTATGAAACGCATGAATAGTGACAATGGATTGATGTTTTGCAAAAGGAACAGTCCAGTTCGATATGATGAACTGTTATTTTGCAAATGAACGATTTACGATATGGTTTTCCAATTTTACTGAGTAACTCTGTAATTTTTCCCTAAATACAATTCGGTTGCCCCACCTGTGTTCTCTTTCACTACATAACTAATTACATATTGTCACAGTTAAATAATCAACGATTATTATTCACAATCATCAGACTCTGATTCAAGTGATAAGTAGTCCATTTATGCGGTACAAATAAACTAATTATCATACAAATCCTTTTATGGGTAGTCACTAATCTGTCAGAATGAAGACTTAGTTGGGACACAGTAATCACAAGCAACCATTCAACCGTACACTTATGCGGACAGCATACCTGAAAACCTACTTTAGCCTACAAATATCTAACTAGCTGATGAAAGTTACTTTAGAAATATATATTCTGCGTTCTTGTCTGGGTTGTACTCTACCGTTTTTATTATAACCTTGTTCTTTTATCCTTTAGATTTCTATTTGGTTTAACTAAAAGGTTCGCTGAACGCTGAATGTTGTTAACTTTCTTATGCTGCTGAATACTTATACTTATCAAACATTGGGAAGTTTCAAATTTCACCGAAATGGCTTCAAAAATTGTTACGATAAGTACAATCTAGAAACCAGTGCAGAATTATACACGGACATTATGAACTCACTGGATCGCTTTAGCGACTGCTACTAATTATTCAAAAAAGAAATAATAAGATGAAGCTTTCTTCTATTTAGAAGAAAATCTGGATTGTAAAGTTAGACAACTATCAGGTTCAGTCAGTCACTAAACTACAAAGTAGAAGTTTGAAGGCGAAGTCATACTGCTGACTGTAGATAGGTGTGACAGCAGTAACGTGTTTCCCTCAGATAACCAACATCTGCAGCGATGCTGCCTCCTCAGAATGAAGGAACGGGTTAGAAAAGTTCGACCCTTAAAATGTCACACCCCATCTTACCTCATCGATTTCCGTCTCCGGTGGTAGGGCTTTTTCACTCCCTAATACTAGTTCAGGTGCTAATGACATAGTCCTATTCCGTGAAGATGTTGACAAAATGCGATCTTCTGACTACATTCAGCAACAATCCGAGCATGTTCGGGATACGATTCTCCTCGTCGAAATGCAAAATGTTCCCTCAGGATTGTCATACACGAAGAGTAAATCGAGCCTGCTGTGAGCTGCCTGGTTTAAAACCAGGTGGCCAAGTTATCTTTACATGACGCAGATGAAGATTGCACTCATCAACATACACAATGCCACGATGTACTCTTAAACTGCAGGAAATACAGTGTCTTAGACCAAGACTGTCGACCTTTTTTGCAGGTTTTCCAGATTGACTTGTAATTGGAATACTGTTTGATGATGTATTAGGATGACATCGGCAAGGACACTGTTTACGAACCCAAGGTGTACCAAACGAGTTATTTCGACTGAGAGCTGTTGAAGCTAGGTCAGTACATACTTCCCAACCTTCCGAAAGAAAAGATCGTAACTGAGGAGAAAGAGTGCTGATTGGAGGAGAGATGTATTCATTATTTGAAATGCTTGTATTTTGATTTGATTTCTCAGAATCAGTTGAGTTCCCTACAGGATGACGAGCAAGTATATCTGATTCTTCAAAACTCTGTTCAAAACCAACATATGGCTTATGCCTCGTATTAATAAGACTGGCCATACGTGATAGGAGAACAGGACGGTTGCGCCAGCTACTTTCCAGAACTGACCAGGCTTTGGAAAATGCATTATGCATATTTCTATGCCGCAAACCTCTAACGCGGAATTTGGTTCGGGTTTTATTTTGGGTTGTACTTGAACTTTGACCCGGTTTTAACACAGATGGCTTTTGGATGTTCTGAGTCCCACTGGATACTTTTCCGCTAAAATCATTGCGGTCTCGCTCATTTTTATTTGAAGGATCGTGAGCACTATTATCACCTAGACCTACATATACCTTCTTTTTGACTGGAATATGACGTGCCTCCATGCTACAGCTATCTGCCAAATTACGAAGACGTCTCCAAAATCTCCTATCACGGGGAACAATATCCTGTAAAACTCTTTGGACTCGGTTGATTCGTACCAGATTGAAGTATGTAGATAACAGACAGAGACTACGGGCTTGTGATGGAGTGAGAAGGCAAACAAAGTCCTCCCATAATGATAAATGTTTTTTCAAACAATTTAGCACACATGCGAGTGAAAGTAATACTTCAGTTTTGTCCGACTGTTCATGATTACTAGTGACTAATATAGGATTTTGAATAGCTTGACTTAGATTGCATAAGTTACACATCATATTTGTGTAATCACTTGGAGTCAAATAGGTTCGACATCGATCCAATAATGAACGCGCTCGCCTCACATCCATATCATCCATTACTGTTTGAGAATGACTTGAAATAGAAGACGGTAGAGTAAGTAAATCGGTTGAGTTGGCATCACCACGTGCTCGACATCATGCACTCGCCTTCAAGTCAACGTCAAGAAAGGTATTTAGTGTGTATCTTATGTAAAGACAACCACTTTCTAGACCAGTGTCCAACGTTGCTATCCCTTGAAGTAGATAAAAGGTTAGATCTAATCAAGGAGAAAAGGTTATGCCGATTATGTTTAAAGACTAGTCATATAGCTAAGGATTGTAGATTGCGCAGAGGATGTACCGTAGAGGGTTGTGGTGGTAGGCACCATACATTGTTGCATGTTACGACGGACGTCTCACTATCTAATGCGAATGTTGCTACTAATTACGTTTCAAATTCCCGAGCGGAAAATGAAGAACCTAAGGTGGCATTTGCAGTGGTCCCAGTAATTCTCCGCAATCGTGACCGTACGGTAGAAACTTTAGCATTCTTGGATAGCGGCTCTGACTCGACATTGGTACTTAAGGATATTGTCGACGATTTAAAATTACCTATAGAATATGCCCGTGTTCGGATAGAGACTATGAATGGTTACAGAGAGATGCGGACAAATGCGGTACAACTAGAAGTTAGCTCACACGAATCTGATGAGTCAATTCGGATAGAAAGAGCATATGTTGTTCCCAGTTTGCCTAAGATTAAGCGAGTGGTACCAGAGGAGAAGCAGCTTCGATTGTGGCAACATCTGCAGTGAATAGACCTGAGGAGATGTGAAAGTAAGCGAATAGGACTACTGGTTGGCTGCAATGTTCCTGAAGCACATGGAAATTTAGAATAAAGGTTAGGAAGACCAGAGGAACCGTACGCGATAAAGACCATATTTGGTTGGACACTGATAGGACCCCTTGGTACTCATGTCACAAGTCACATAAAGCCAAATCATCTCAGTCTCTTAGAAATTGAAAGTACTCTTGAAAGATTCTACCAGCAAGACCTGTTAGAGGAAGGTCAGTCTAAAGATAAAGAATTATCGATTGAAGATAGAACCGCACTCAGAATCATGGAGAAGTCTATCACGTTAAAGGATTGTCATTATTGTATATCACTCCCGTGGAAAGATTCACAGTTAGAATGGACGGATAATAAGTCGTATTGTTTGCATCGTCTGAACGCTTTACGCAAACGACTGTGTACCTCTAAAGACTTAGCTAGACGCTATGCGGATGCAATGAAAGATTACCTTATAAAGTGATACGCAGAAATGATAACTCTAACGTATGGTACTTACCGCATCACCCTGTCGTCCATCCAGCGAAACCAGAGAAAATTAGAATAGTATTCGATTGCGCTGCTAAACATGAAGGACGATCATTAAACGACAGGTTACTCTCTGGTCCGGATCTTACTAATTCGTTATTGGGTGTAATTCTTAGGTTTAGACAAGAAAGGGTAGCAGTAATGGCTGACATTGAAGCAATGTTCCACCAGGTTAAAGTACCCGAATGCGATAGAGACGCTCTGCGTTTTTTATGGTGGACGAACGGAGATTTTACTGACAACCCTGAAGAACTTCGCATGACAGTCCACCTATTCGGAGCAACCTCTTCTCCTAGTTGTGCTACGTTCGCTCTTAATCGTACCATCAAAGATAACAAGGAAAACTATGACAAGGAAGTTTACGACATGGCTACACGTAGTTTCTACGTAGACGATTGTTTAATTAGCACTCCCAATACTGAGACAAGTTATCGAGTAGCAACTCAGTTGAAAGATATGTTATCAAAAGGTGGATTCAACTTGACTGAGTGGATTACTAATGATTCAACATTAGCTCAGCTGCTACCTGAGTTTAATTGTATCGGGCCATGTGTACACATCGGGCACGGCGATCATACCACTTGTCGAGCTTTGGGCATAAGTTGGAATATACGCGATGATACCTTTCGTTTTTATGTCGGGATGGTCAATGAACCTGTTACACGTCGTAATATATTGTCATTTGTCGCCTCCATATTCGATCCCATGGGTTACCTAGCACCTGTTATTCTCCCAGCGAAACTTATCCTTCAGAAACTATGCAAAATGAAATTTTCTTGGGATGATTTAATAGTAGGAGAAGAATTAAAGGTTTGCAGAAAATGGCAAGGAAGTCTCACTCATACAGAAAAGATAGCTTTGCCTCGGTCATTAAATGCAGCCGAATGTACTGGAATCGAGCTACACATGTTCAGCGATGCCTCTAATAATGGATACGGAGCAGCAGGGTATTTGCTACTACTGAAACAGTAAAGTATTAAAGAATGTCGACTGATATTCGCTAAAGCTAAAGTAGCACCTATTAGGGCTACAAGTATACCACGTTTAGAATTGGCGGAAGCAGTTTTGTCTGTGAAAATCTCCAAGTTTATACGAACAGAGATGACTGTTACCATACTCAAAACGATTTATTGGACTGACTCTCTCGTCGTACTCCATAGCATAAACAATGCTTCCAAGCGATTCCCTACGTTTTTTGCTAACAGGTTGGTTTATATACATGAACAGAGTCAGTCAGTCAGTCAGTTGCAACGTAGAACTTCGTACGTAAGTACATCAGTTCATGTCGCCATACCACATCAGCACAGAGATATAATTGTCAATTCAAATCCAATAGTAGAAGAGGTAGTAAAGGTATTAGAAGTAATCGGAGAGGTTAGAATTAGAAGATATTATTCACGAAGTATGATTCAATGAGATAAGTTTAGAAAGTAAAAACTAGAGATGTTGAAGAATCCAGAAGATTAGGATTTGAGAGAACACAAAGAATAAATGCACTGGCGCCATTGCCAACGATTTTGAGCCATGTCATTCAAGGTCTCTAACCATCGATTATTATCATCTCGCAGACCCCAACCAGGTAGTCGACAATTACTGACATGGCTAAGTCCACTCGTCAATGACTTCATGGATTTCTGCCATGTTTTGGTCTGGCCGCCCCTAACTTTCTTCCAACCTACTCCTACACCACAAAACAAAGCTTGACAAGGCAGTCGGTGGTTAGGCATGTGTAATACATGTCCCAACCACCTCAAATGATGAAGTTTCACTTCATCTATTGATCTGCCATTCTTACCTAGTACCCGTTTCATAAGAACCGACGAGTATCTTCTACTCTCATTGGCCATGTTTCACAGCCATAAAGTAAGACGGAGCGAACCACTGCACAGTACACTCGTCCTTTTGTTAACAAGCAGATATCTCGCCTGCGCCATAAGTGACGCAGGTTGGCAAAAGCCAGTCGAGCCTTCTGTAACCGTGCTGAGATTTCGTCAGTCACCAGGCCAACGGCACTGATGAGACTCCCCAGATACTCGTCAATGACTTCATGGATTTCTGCCATGTTTTGGTCTGGCCGCCCCTAGCTTTCTTCCAAACTACTCCTACACTACAAAACAAAGCTCGACGAGGCAGTCGGTGGTTAGGCATGTGTAATACATGTCCCAACCACCTCAAATGATGAAGTTTCACTTCATCTATTGATCTGCCATTCTTACCTAGTACCCGTTTCATAAGAACCGACGAGTATCTTCTACTCTCATTGGCCATGTTTCACAGCCATAAAGTAAGACGGAGCGAACCACTGCACAGTACACTCGTCCTTTAGTCAGCAAACGGATATCTCGCCTACGCCATAAGTGACGCAGGTTGGCAAAAGCCAATCGAGCCTTCTGTATCCGTGCCGAGATTTCGTCAGTCACCAGGCCATCAGCACTGATGAGACTCCCCAGATAAGTGAAGCGGTCTACACGTTCGACTTCTTCACTCCCTATCACTAGTTCAGGTGCCGATGAAACCCAGTCTTGAAGCAACATTTTGCATTTCTAGGTAAAAAAACCGCATCCCGAACATGCTTGCATTGTTGCTTAGGGTAGTCAGAAGACTCTGCATTTTGTCAGTGTCTTCACCAAGTAGGACTATGTCAACGACATATTCTAAGTCAATAAGTGAGCCACCTGGTAATAGGTCTACTCCTGCAAATTCAGACGGGGGTAAGGTTATTTCTAGGAGCTTTTCTATGACAAAATTAAAGAAGAATGGAGAAAGTGGACATCCCTGACGGACACCACTTGATGTAGAGAATTCCGGTGACAGTTCGCCATAAGCTCTCACTCGACCAGTGGTGTTTGAGTAGAGAGCTTGTATGAGGTTAATGTACTTATTTGGTACACCTTTCAATGACAGACATTGCCACAGAACCTCACGATCCACTGAATCAAATGCCGCTTTTAGGTCCAGGAAAACAACTATTGTAGGACGCCTAAATGTGTGTCTACGTTCCAGGACCTGTCTGAGTGTGAAGACGTGGTCTATACAGCCACGTCCAGGTTGAAAACCGGCCTGGTTTGCTCTAGTCCGCTCTTCACGAGCTTTCGTTAAGCGTCGAAGTACTATTGAGGCCAATATTTTAGATACTATATTAGTTAGACTTATTCCTCTGTGATTGTCACAAGAAGACTTCTGTCCTTTCTTATAGATTGGGACAATCAGTGATTGGGACCACTCGGATGGGATGACGTCCAGTTCCCAGATTCTACCTAAGATCGCAGTCAATCTAGCTGCTAAAACTGGACTACCATCCTTAAATATCTCAAGGGTCAGTCTATCAGGACCTGCAGCTCGTCCTCGCTTCAGATTTCCTAACGCTTTTTCAATTTCATTAAGACTAGGGGGACTTACGTCAATTTGCCATTCAGGATGACTGGAGATCGTGGGTAACCGAAGAGTGGCTCGAGGCCAGTTGAACTGATCCCTAAAGTGTTCTGCCCATCGATCCAGTCTCCTGGATTGAGAATAAATAGTAGTCCCGTCATTTTCTGAGATAGTCTCACTTACACTAGGATTCCTAATACCAGTTTCCTTGATAAGTCGGAAAAGTTGTCTACTGTTGCCTATCGCCGCTGCCTTTTCCATCGCTTTTGCTTTCGCCACCCACCACTGTTCACGGTCGTTACGAAGGCTTTTTATCAGCCTGCGCCTAAGTTGACTTCGTTCTTCATCATGTTCAGAGCCAGGTGGGATGAGTTTTTGGGCATCCATCAGATCGGTGGATGCTACTGAGATCCACGGCTTCATTCTAGCCTTATGGTCAACCTTACTAGCAGATATCTTTGCTGTTTCCACAGCCTTCTTGATATGATTCCAACCTGCTTCCGGAAGGGAATCGCTTAATTGGTCCGAGGTCCGAGAGCTTTCTGTAAAACTCATCCTTATCCTCGTCTGAACTGCATTTAGTGGGGGCATAGGCAGATACGATGAAGAGGCAACGTCGATTGTCCCTATCTTTCCGAGTCCTTACTGTCCCGTTCAGTCGGACGGCGCACAATCGACTATCTACAGGGATCCAGTCAAGGAGAGATTGTTCTGCCCTACGACTCAATGCTATGCCTACGCCAGCAAGACCCCGGGAAGCAGCATCAGGGCTACCGGATACACGAAGGGTAAACCGAGTTGCTTCTTTATCTTGAGATGGTGAGGTCAAATGAGTGATGCTACTCGGATCTTGTATGCGCGTTTCCGAGACGCAGCACAAATCGATGGAACGAGTTTCTAAAGTCCTAGCTAATGATGCCTGTTGCCCTATTTGACACAATGTCCGTACATTGAATGCTCCAACATGTAGTGTGCAACGAGGTTTAAGGAGACCAAGAACGACGTTTCGCGAACTCGCATCGTTTGCATTAGCTGTGCACTGTAATAAATGAATGTGAGAAGAGTTAGTCGTGGAGATAAGAGAGGTATTAGGGAATGTAGGAAGGATCTGATTTTGACCAATTTGGTCTCGTGTGCTGTTGCGGGTATGAGGGCGGTTGTCACTTCCCGGCTGCCCACAACGTGGAAGGTTGTTTCTTGAGGGACCTGAAAAGGAAGATAGATTAGTGTTGGTGCGTGACCGCAGAGCCCAAGGCACAACTGCTTGAGGCCGGTCACGCACGGCCTTTTTAAGAAATGTTTTTTGAGGATTAGCTCCGTTTTTAAAGGCCCTTAGTGGGCACGCTTACAGCCGTAGACGGAAATCCGTGAGTTAGGGGAGGTGTGACATTTTTAGGGTCGACCTTTTCTAACCCTTCCTTCCTTGTGAGAAGGCAGCATCGCTGCAGATGCTGGTTGTCCGAGGGAAACACCTTACTGCTGTCACACCCCTCTGCAGTCAGCAGTACGACTTCGCCCTCAGACCTTGGGTAGCTGCTTTTAGTCTCATCGTTCTCCAATCGACCTGCCTGGCATGGTAGGACCTGCAGGAACATATGTTCCAGCCAATACAGCCCGGTTGGGTCATCACGATAGGCAAGCCCGACCACCACGTCAAGGTAGCAGCTACGGTCGGG
>CALYCR020000738.1:0-12570 GCA_944470395.2 Schistosoma turkestanicum
AGCAATAATCTCCGTATCATACTTCTAAAAAAATCTACTATATCACTAAAACGTATTACCCTGATACCCGAAATATTATACATATCGTTTACATGTTGTATCAAAATTCGCTAAATGTTTTAAACTTTATTTGAACCGAAGTGAAAAAATCATTTCGTAGTTGAAAGTTTGCAACTACTGAACATCAATCAACCGTACAGGGTTACTACTGTCTTTAGAACTTCAGGAACATAGGGGTGTTCTTGTAACCACAAACAGTAATATGCTCTGATCACTGATATCATTCAAAGCTGTAGATAAAACCTAGTTTGATACGATACGTAGTGGAAATATTCATATACTAGTGATGATGTCACAGATCTTCAGAGTTGGACTGCGATTTTGTCCGAAACACCTTCCAGACAGACAATGCCCGAAAACAAAACAAACCAAACTTCAGTAACAGGAGGAGCAAAGGTATATTTGAATGGTAGTTGGGTTGCCGAGGAGTGAGTGAACTAAGCCTGCTAGCTGATATACGGAGAGGCGTTGGACCAAGAGCTGGTGCGGATGTGTGACCAAGTGACTGCATTTCGGTGTGTCTGCTAGGACTTGCAGAACTATATAATTCGGGGATTCATTCGTCGCCAGATTAGTGATGCGGTAAAGGATGCCTAGGTCGATGGGATAACAGTAGCTCTTTTAAAGTGAAGATTTCTGTCGTTCGAGACAGCATAACAGTCTTCGTAGACTTGAGTACGAAAAATAGATTTACCCAGGTTCCTGGTAAGTTGACTGACATAAAAATACCCTTTCTCTGTTTATGTTCATCCTCCTTATTCCTGAGTTAGTTTTCTTTGGCCCTAAGCCTTGTTTTTTTAATTAACGATCATTTAAATAAGTTTCACTAACTGGAATTGCATTAGTAAGGAGTGAAACGAAGTGAATAATTTTTTAAATAAAGTCCGACATCGGCCCTAGAAACGATCAACTAAAAAGCTAGGAGACTTGTCATATATATATTTGATTTATACTTGTCGTTTTACCTAACTGAATAAGACCATCTTTCATCAGCGGCAACTGGGAAATTTTCAGCGATGACCTTTAGAAATGAGAGATAGGTTGCTTGTATTGTTGCTACTTGGAGTAGGAGTTATCAAAGTATGTAGGTTTAACATTGGATCATAATCGGAGAACACCTTTGTGTGTAGACGAAGAGTACGATGAGGAGGAAAAGGATGACCGTGACCCACTGGAACTAATAAAACACAAACATAGTAAACGAGATCTAGATTCATTTGAGAAGACTGTTTCAAGCCCAATACCAATTGAAGAAGAAACTATCGAGGCTACATCAAGGGGCCTGTCACCTAGACTACGGGCTAGATGTAAAGATATCGGAGATGAATGTTCTTGCAAGTGAGTAGACTAATTAATAGTGTTACAACCTAGACGACTCTTATGTTTTGGCCCAAACAGCTGTGAGTGGATAAACAGCCATCCCACCAAAATGCCACGTAACTCCACGGATTTCGTGTGGTTACATCGCTGTCGTCAAACATTTTTGATGGGGCAGAATTTATGCGAATGCAAGCGACTATTATTCCATAGAGAGGACGCTAAGTTGCTGACTCCAGAGGCTGAAAACATACCTTTACTCGAGGTTCAATGATTTAATTTAGCCTACCTGTAGGAGGTTGAGGCTTACGTATTTTCATGCATTTATCTTAGTTTACTATCCTAATTATTTTTGCCTTCTATATTGTTTAACTGACAATTCTCTTGCATTTATGATATGGAAATTAAGTTTTTATCAGTGTAGTTTTCACAGTTTTCAGCTTGTATTTTCATTTACGTCTATCGTTTATTTGATTGACTAACAATTTTAGTAAATGTATTGTTAAGTTTGTTCAGATATTCCGAATTGTTACACAAATACATCACTTTTTTAAAAATAATGTCTTTTTATTACACTCAAATATTATGATATGAATTAAATTATCTTGTGTTCACTCTTAATTGCGTTTTGTACAGGGATGGATATGATATCTCTGTCAAGAAAAGTGGCTATAATTACAGGTAACTGATATTTTAATGCTACAATGGCTGGCTAAATGCCTGCTATCAACGTTTATAGGCTAAAGTAGTCTTGTTATAGCGTTAGATAACTTCATGTTACGATGCGGTGTGAATAGTGGTTTTTGAAAGTTCCGTTTCCCCACTCATGGTTACAAAGTATCCAGTAACCTTCATTCCTATCCGTCGCTTGCACTCGGTATGACCTCTGGTGACTTGAAAGTCTTGACAATCCTGTGTGATGAATAAGAGCGTGGTAACTCTTAACATGTCAGTATATAAGCAAACATACTGCTGTTCAGTCCCAGACGTCTGTCTCTGTCTTCGGTATAAATATGGCGGTAAAAATTCTTAGGATAACATTTCGCTTACATTTGTCCCATGTCCAGCTCAGACTAATGTAGCCCCTAACCCCCTGCTCTGTTGTAACGAAATTTGAGGATTACATCAAATTTCCTTTAATATGTGTTCTTCGCAATATATGGTGTGCGAATAAACTTGTTTGTGTAGTCCAACTAAGCCTGTAATACAGTGCTTCATGTCTTAAGGACGGGCAAGGAGAGAAAAATAGGTCAGGTTACACTGGTAATACTGCCTTATGGTTCACAGTTTAGTGTCTGTAATGCGTTGCAACTGGCTGAATATTTGTCTGGCATATAACAAAGCTTCGTATTGTGTTTATTAATACGTAAAGGGTGGATTCTCACCATAATGCTTAGGAATTTTCGACTATCCATAGACATGTTCGTAACTGCCTTTCATACACGTCTTCTATTCAGAACATTACAAATACAAAAACCTAAATTGGTTTAATTTTCTTTCTTATAGGAGCAAGTTCAGGAATAGGAAGAGCGACCGCTATTTTGTTTGCAAAACTGGGAGCGTGTGTTGCTTTGGTTGCTCGAGATAAGTCGCGTTTGGAAGAAACTCGACAAGCATGCATTCAAACATCTCACCCGGACGCTTATGAAAAGCACAAAGAGCCTTTTCTATGCATTGAGGCTGATTTGGCTAATACAAGTGAAGTTGAAAAAGCATATCGATCGGCTATAAACCACTTTCATCAACTTGATATATTGGTAATTTAGCTCTTAAATATACCACTGATTTTTCAGTCTGCATTTGCATGGGTAAACTTACACATAGTATCACTGACTGTCGACTTGTCGGAAATTTTTCTATTCGCGTTTACTTGTCTGGTATTAATTGTATTTAAACTATATCCTTAGGAATAATCAGATGTGGATAAGTAATTTATCATTTAAAAAACTGACAATAGGTTTCCATTACAGTATGATGAAGTTTTGACATATTTTATTATCTGCCAGTGGTATTGTACTATTTATCGATGCCTAAGGATTGTAGAAAGTTTCAAAACTGAAAACCAATCTCTACAAATATACAGATGAGAATGACCATACGTTAGTGTTCTCCAACCTTTCTGTGGTGATAAAAGAATGTTATGTGATATTAAAAAGTTTCAAGATCAAAATTGACGTTCGACTAGGTGATTTAATCAATAAATTAGATGACATGAAATGTTCAAGTTTGTATCGCACACATGGGAGACCACTTCATTTTGGTAAATTAGGTTTGAATAGACGGTTCCATCTATGTGTGCTAATGTGATATGGCAACTTGAACTGATGTACTTTCGAAGTTGTACGTTGTAGCTGACTGATTAACTGATGGTAACTTGGAACATCATTAGCCATAACTCTACCATTCACTGACTTATCGGTAATGTAAATATAATACCTGTATTCTAAGCTGTTTATACAAACGAAATCAATAGTTATGTTGAGTAGTGCAGTACAATAATCAATAACATAATTACGCAATCTGGATTAAGTTACTCATTTTATCACATTATTACAAATACCTTTTAGATTACTGGAAATCTAATTAATCCAAAGCAGATTCACATTACTAGACTGATAATTCGCTGTCAGAAAATTATAGGCAAGTATACACGCATCTAGTTTTTGCGACAGCTTTTTAATAGATTATCTTTGATGAGAGGGTACGCATCTCGCGAGAGATTTTCGACAATAATTTGTCATCCGTTACAGTTAGCTAAAAGTATCTGAGGTATCGAATGATTTTTTCACGTACACTAGTAAAATAAATAGAGTATATGAACGCTTTAATCTAATTTGAGATTACTTATTTAGTTTTTGCTTGTAGACTTCAGTAATATGATTTTGAAGTATTCTAACACCACAAAATTTAATGCCGACGTCCCGATGCATTGTAAGCCTAAGACGTGGCACAAAATTAGATACGGAAGAAATGTAAATTCAATAACTGTCTTTAGCCTATAATCATAGCAGCATTAGGATTGTCATAATCTTTAATCTGTTCATTGATTCCATGTTTGCCTATGATTTTTCTGAGTAGTTGATAAATTGGGTTAATGTCGATGTGTTTGCTGATTGCTGATTGACTTGAGTGCCAAGCTTCTAAAAATTCTCTTGTATTCTGTGTGCTAAACCGACGCTTCTATTCTCTGCATCACAGCTCCCGCGATGCGGAAGGCCTATTAGTAACGAGAAGTTTGATGAGGACTCGATGATTACTTGTTTTAACGGATAACTATGTTTATGATATTTTACGGTTTTTATTCACTCCATTCATATAACATCCAAGAAAGTGGGGCAATCAAGCAAAAATGATCCAATAGTTAAACCGAACTTTTTTGTCAACCAGGTACCTACATATTTTTGTGAACAAGTCAGCCTATCCTTTTGATTCAAGGAAATTTGGGGTTTTGAGTTCAGCTGTTTTGGGAGTGAGACAATTGCCCAGCACTGAAATTAGTTTTATTGGTTTAAGTTAAAAATGCTGATCACTGGATTCCAACTTAGTGATCTTAATATTACGTTTACCACAAGACCCAAATGTCTTTGTGGAGCTTCAGGATGTATACAGTCCCTCACTACTGCAAAATAACCTTCCGATGTTTCACGGTTAACGATGTTTTCTAGGCTGATGTTAATCCTCAACCAATAACCTTTTAAAATTTCATTGTTTGTTATCGTGCTAATTTCTAATAACTTTTATCTGCTGACAATCCAGTTATGAGATACCGTTTTGTAAAATATTTTAGGTAAATAATGCAGGAATTATGATAAGAGATACTGCAGAAACCTTTAACGCGGCTGAATATGAACATTTATTGAAAGTGAATTTAACTGCTGTAATAACATTAACTAATCTCGCTATTCCTGATCTTACTGTTACCAAAGGTTGCATCGTAAATGTATCTAGTGTTTGTGGAAAACGTTCAGTGAGTTCTAAACAGTCACTTTAATGTTGCTCATAAACTCAGTTTATGGTCCTATTGTTGTTCGTTATTGCATGTGATAATGTGTTTGTTATCTTACCATTATAACACAAATAATCAACATGAAGCTTAGCACAAATATGAATCAGCCAAATGTATTTATTATTACTACATCGACTGAGTGAGATGAAATTTACGATATGACTGATTCTGATCCATGTTATCTAACATCTTAGACCACCGATTTGGGTTAAGTTATGAATCCTTGTCAACTAGTCTGCACCTACCAACACGGCATATTCGAATTCTCTGAACTGATAACTTGTGCTGATTTGAGCACTCCTTTTTTTCATCCAACCTAGCTAAAATTGTTTACTGAAATAGTAGTTGGGGATGTGTAACTTATGCCCCATCGATCCTATCAGATTGTTGTTTCACTTGTTACACCATCAGTTTTAAATCCTCCGCCTCTGTTTTTTAAATAGTCAACACACTACACATATTCCTTTATTGCCATCAATGATAGTGAAAGACAATAAGTAGTCACAAGCTTCATATAATTTTGATACGAAACACCTGATTATCACGAGGGAAACACAAAACCACAATAAGATACAATTTGTAAATTTCAATGAGCACTACATAAAGACATTTTAGTATAAAACTGAATCCTACTATTATCGTCAAATTACTTCTAATTTTTAATGGTAACATTATTAACAATAATCAGTGAAGTAGGACTGAGCTTACAACTACTGTTTTTACAGCTTAATATTTAATTGTTATCTCTGATCACCTTATTAGTTAATGAATTATAGTTACATTCAAACGACCCACGGTTGTTAAGAACTGATCTATTGCTAGTAAATGATGTAGTCCACTAGGAGACTGCTATCTTTATGGCTTTTTTTTGGTGTTCAAAAGCTACGTGGAGATTTTACTAAAGTATGATGTAAGAGCATTAAAGTTTACTTTATGGTAATATTTCTTTTAAATTAAATTTATGTTACCTAAGAAATATGTGTTACTTTTGCTTACAGTTTCCTGGAGTAATGTCTTATTGCATTAGCAAAGCAGCATTAGATCAATTCACCCAATGCACTGCTTTAGGTAAGTAAAGTGTTCTTTTACATAAAATTCTGCATAAAAGAAGACAGACTTTTAAATAGGTATAGATAGTATTGAATAATGAAAGACTCTATTTTACTGTATAAAATGCACTTCAATAGGTAAATAATGTTACCTTTTTTACAGACTCATGTAAGATTATTGTAATTTATGTCCCTTTCTGACAGTACGATAAGTCGAATTTCAATTCTAAAACTATACATATTAACGGTTTGTGTACTACTGTCAACCGAATATCTTCGATCTTGGACTGTACTTCTAAATTGCACACACAGTTATTTGTATGACTACTATTACTTTCCTCGACGTATTTATATTTTTTGCCTAGATTGTCAGCGGTTGCACTGAGGTCATTGTAAACTATAAAATAACTGAATTATTGCCAAGTGACTGGAATGCTGTAGAATTTGCTTGAATTTAGATCCAGAGATTGTCTTTGAATACTTCTGAGTGTTTTATCAACACTATGTATTTAAACACTTTACTAGCTAGTCTTTTCACTGCATTTTAAACGATGAGGGGATAATTTACGGTAGTTCACTTTTGTATTAACAAAGAAGTACTTTACTTAGCTAATTTGTTATTTCCTTTGATTTCTTCAGATTTGGCTCCAAAAGGAATTCGAGTAAACAGTGTCAAGTAAGCAGTATCACTTTTGATGCAATGTGATAAAGGGCTATGAATATTAATGGAAGTGACAAACGAAATAGAATGAAAAGAACTAAGCATACAAAAGTTATAATTTATGTTTTGGCTGTACTTTATATGACCTAAGATTTTCTTGAAGGTTACCATAGTCTAAGAACCTTTTCAGCAGAGCACGTTGGGAACTGGTAATGTTTATGAGATCTGCAGACAAGGACACTCATTCTAGCAGCGTGATTATGAAGATCTCACTTCATTAAGCTGTTTGCTTCCATCCAC
Organism: Schistosoma turkestanicum; assembly: GCA_944470395.2. NCBI lineage: Eukaryota > Metazoa > Platyhelminthes > Trematoda > Strigeidida > Schistosomatidae > Schistosoma > Schistosoma turkestanicum. The sequence goes on from CALYCR020000738.1 coordinate 7,394, forward strand.
CCTCAATACCTTGCAGTTACTGACTTTACTACATAAATAAACCAAACTCATAACCTCAGTAATAATACTGTCTATATGTATTCTTTTAAAGCAGCCTAATTTTTGTTGGTGCAGATACCGTATGGCAATCACTTCAGCCTTTTGAATATGGTTTGTGCAGCGTGTATATAATCGTGCAGTCGGGTTATATTATTGACCTACTCAAGATAGCTAAACATTTTTGTAAGCAATCTTGGGTAATTTCATCTCTCTGTGCTAATATGGCATGGAAACGTGAACTGATGTTCGCACATACTAGGTTGTAGTTGACTGATCGATTTATCAATCGGAAAGCACATCAAAATTCTCTACTTAAGCTGATTGAAAGTTTATTATGCTCCTTCAACCTATTCTATCGTCAATTAATATACGAAACACCCGGTTCCCGTTGACGATTGGTTAAGACAAGTGATTATTGATATTCATTCTAGAACTGTATGTTAGCCCAAAATCTATTACTTTGTTTCACTTACAAATGATTAAATCTTACATCTAATTGGTTTTTGTCCTTCTCACTTTTTACCGACATACTTAAGTTCAGTAACTGTTAATGGATTTTACTAAACTTTATAGCCCAGCAGTTATTACCACTGAACTGCATCGTCGGTCTGGAATGTCTGAAAAGGATTATGAGAAGTTTCTTTCAAGGGCTGAAGAAACACATGCTCTTGGACGAACTGGAACTGTGGAAGAAGTGGCTCAAGCAATCGCTTTCTTGTCGAGTTCTGCTTCTTCCTTTACTACTGGTCATTTGCTAATGGTTGATGGTGGTCGATCGATTATGTGTCCACGATAATGAACATTATTTTTTTTTTCAAATACTACACGCTATTTTCTAAATAAAATGGACCATTAATTCTGAGGTGTTTTGTCTTCCTCGTGACCTATGAAAGGTTAAGCATTGTAGAGGTAAAGCTGTAGCTGGTGTGTTTGCGTTTCAACCACTAAACTGCAGATTTTAGTTACACTCCACTCCGGTTTAGGCCACTATTCAGTATCACTAGCTCTCGAAGTCAAGAACCCAAATGTGAACCCGGTCAGCTGGCTAACACAATTTTTTCCCACAGATTCAATGTTGACTTATATGGAGGGTTAAATGATCCTTTTATATAGGTAGATAGTTACCTATAACGGTAATTCGAAGTGATATGCGTAGTTTTCGGCGCCTGAGACAGCCGCTTAACTATATAAGTTATAAACATATAATTAACACATCTGTAGTAGTAACGGTTAAGAATCGTTTTCATAAAGTATTGCGTATTGTTTTTAAGTTAATTTGTATTCACCTGAATTTCCCTTACAATGTTAATGTGAATACGCATACATGTTTCGACTAAAACGAACAACAATTAAAGAACTTGAGACACATTTAACATTTGGAGTCTATGTATGAGAAAACTTCGTATCCTGTAGCATTTTATTGGTACTTCACGAAATTGAGATCACGTAAAGGAGAACAGACTTTTTAGAGCTGTCTAGACAACAAAGTGTATTTGTGTAGGAGGGTACGGATACTTGTTACCTACTGAGGAAACAGCACGCGATAATAAGTTCTACAAGATCTATATATATTTCCGAAATGTAGATATTGTGGAGATATGTTTGCTAGGAAAATACAAAATAATGGCTAAGAATATTGTTATTTGAAAATTACTGGTTAATTCAATGTATATTAAGTAAAGGTAATTCAAGGTTCCTTTCTTGGCATTGCAGGAAAGCAGTTAGTATAACTTCTAGTGTAAATACTTCATATCGTGAAGTTGTTAAGGATGCTAAGTTCATCGAAATCGTGCTTCGTCTTACGAATTATATGCAGTATAAATCTGAAAATAAGCATATATTTACAAGTACTGAATCAACTTGTTAACCTCTGATACCTTGTATTGGTTGTTCGTCCCAAAGAACATTCTGTGTACGGTTTTAAGAATAAACTATTTTGCTGAATTGTAACTTAATACTCCTAATTCATGTATACGCATAATTTTTTCTGCCACTAAAACCATTAGGCGTGCAGGAAGTCTAAATCGACAAAACAATCCTGTTTCCTCAAAAAAAAAAAAACTTGACCTTATCAAATGACGGAAGGAAATTAGGATGTAGATATGTATTAGTGAAAAATAAAATCTAGTGTGAAGTTTAAAAGGTGAATAAATATGATTTTTAAGATGCAGTTGTTCTGTTATAAAAATGACTTTAATTTAGAATGCCATTGTTTTAGATCCTCCATTGTAACCAGCCCTTGCAGTAGTGTCCTGAAATAAAGGAAAAGAAATGTTTTAAAACTAACCAAATGAAATCTATATATACGTTACAAAATAGCTGGTTTATTACAAACAACAGTGAGTTAGTGAGTACACGATATTCATATTGATGAAGTTAATGTGTTACACGCTTGCGTTGTTTTTACACTGAATAAAATAACGGTGCTATCACATCTACGTCTCAAGATTAATGATAAGTAATGAAGTAACTAAGTGCTGCAGAATGTCAGTAACCAGAGAACAAGGAAAGTACGTAAACTCAAAATCGCTTATATGTATTGAGTCTCTATTTTAACTGGAACTTAGTTATTTGGGAATCTGAATTTCTTATTTTCGCGCCAAGGGTACCCCCTTGTTACCTTTTTTTCGTGTTTCCTACTTGGAAGGAACTTAAACCTCACTGGTTGGTGTGTTATTTTAAATATTTTCCAAAGACGCTTTTTATGCTGGATAAATTACTCTTGATTTAAGTGCTTCTTAATCCGTTCGCCCGGGGCTACTTTTGGATTATACAATCTTCCAATCGACCTTGGATTTCTTGTCCCAGTTAGTTCGGCTGGGCTACAAAGAACATATAAGCTGTCCTGTTGATGTGTCGCTGATTTACATTCCCTTTTCCGATATTTAGTCGTATCTTAATTACGGCATCTATACGATCAGGCTAATAGGAGGGAAAAGAATTGATAATTTCTGGTAAGGATTTAAGAAGACTTCAGTCATGTAAATTGAGACTATGGATTTTGACAAAAATAACGAAGCAAACATAATGCTTACCTCAAGCATGCAAGTGTTGCAGTGGTTTTTTCGAACTCCTTTGCTTTGGTTAAACCAAGGCGGGTAACCTGAAATAGCAGATAAATAAACTTAGTATGGAAGACAAACATTTATTGTAATTTAGAAAATAATATGGGGCTAGAAAATTGTTTAGGGAGTATATGATTTTACGAATATACTTTTGTGATTCATCCTATGAATTTCTTATATCATTTCTAGTTATACTAGACGTATAACATTGCCATAATAAGAATAGTGAATTTCAGCGCTAAATCTGAGATTGGAGTAGGTACAATAAACGAATGACGTTAAAATTCTACTTTACCATTATTTACCTGACTTTTATCAAATAAACTAATTCATGCATAAATGTACTACGATTGGAATCAGGATGTGCACACATGTTTACTAAACGTTCTACAGTTTCATGAAATGTGATATACATCGAAACTAGCCACATCACAGCAAAAGTACTGTCAGGTGAATTACTGAATAGTGGATTTAAAAAATCGAACTATTTAAGATAATTCAGTCATTATTTAAGTGATTCCAGATATTTACATAGTGAACTGTTGAGGCAAACTACGAATATCATTATTAATGTTTTTCACGAAACGTAATGTCACAAGGTTATGCAGATTGTTATATTCGCCATTAAGTTCGAATACAGTCTTCGGATAATAAGGTCTTAATTAAAGGGAAACAATACTGAATATTTCATCGGTTGCGCAAAAAAAATTTTTCATTAAGCAAAAATCCATGAAAAAATGTAGTCTCAAAAGGAATGAACAGTTTATGAAAAGTGATACGAGCAATCAAATAAACCATTGAAATTCACCATCAACGTAATCAACCATTGATCATAGAGAACGAAATGAACAGATTGAAATGTAAAGAAATTCATGTGAAAATGATACAAAATTTATGCCTGAAATTCTAACCTTGTCAGGTAGCAAAGCTAATCGAGCTGCATTGAAACCGTAACTTTTTGGACATGCACCAGGAATAAATTTATACAAAAATGTTATATTTTCCAAATCATTGGTTGACTCTGATTGTTCTTCAACCATACAAGCCTTTTATTTTATATATAAAAGTAGAAAATAAACAATTTTTAAATGTAAACAATTCCTATGATAATAATTTAATATGAAACATTGAAAGTACATGATACTTGGAAATAATATATACTGATTGTCAAGACTATTTCAACCCTGAGCATTTATAATATAGAGGAGGGAACTACTCTCACTTGTATATGTAACAATTAAGAAGAAGTTTCATGCGTGACAAATTAAAGGAAAGCAACAACAGCTAGGAGGAGAAGAGATTTGAATGGATTTCATAGTTTCAGTATAACCTGATGAAAAGTAAAAATATGAGTAAAAACGCACTGGTTTAACTTATTAAACTGTGAAACAATACAAAGAGTCGGACCAATTGATACGAGAATGTCGTGGGACAGATAAAGAACAACTAAGTAAAAGTACAAGTTATTCTAGATCTAGTAAAATAGCACAGAATAAATGTATTTTTCGCCGAGAAGTATTAGATTTCACGACTTACAACAATCAATGATGCTTATCGACTTCTCCTACATAGTTCAGGTAGACAGTGGTTTTGTGAATTGGCACATTATCTTATTTCGGACACCTCATGATAATTTCCAGCTTATTCCTAAGCACGTATTGTATGTCAAAGTTGATTGACGCTGACAACTGTAAAAACATATTACATCACTGAATAGGCATTGATTATTTTTTGAAGCTCAAAGATAAGTTACAATGTATATAAACAATTTAAATGTTGGTACAGTAAACTAAAAATATTATACTTATACACTTATAATGTGACAGGTCGATGAATGAGTAGAAAAAGATGTTACTTATGTTATTATTTATGATCAGTCATATTAGCATACTTACCATGTGACCCAGGCCAACACATAAATGGTTTACATCTTCGTCCATAATAGATCGGTTTATGTTAGCGAACTGATCTACCAAGCTATGATAGTGTGTTGAAAATAGTGTCCGAGGCCCAGAACCATTACAGAATCTTCCATTTGGTTTAGCTAAGTAAGAAATGACTGCACCTGCTAGG
>CALYCR020000739.1:0-12554 GCA_944470395.2 Schistosoma turkestanicum
CGACCTCTGTGAAGTGTGCAACCTCTCATTCCAATGAACATGGATCACACACGAGTAATCTATCGAAAGTATTTTCGGCCCAGTGGGCTTGCATCAAAGCTTGCTTCGTTCGTAGCAAATCCTAGTGTGAAATATGCTTTCTCTTATTCAAATGTCATAATCTTGAAACAAAGTGAATAAAATATTCCCCCACATAACACAACTTTACATGAAGGAATTACTCAAAGACTACGTATATCAACACATATTATTAGTCGCATTAAATGAAGATTTGAATATTGACAAGACAGTTTGTATTCATAACGTCACGTATGAAAAATGTGTATATCGTAATAACTGTGACGCGGTTGTGCGAACATTCATCATCGTCTCATGGGGAGGAAGAATTATATGTGCACTTAACGGAAAGTGGAATCAGTTTTATAATGAGATTGAAAAACCTAGGTGGAACCTCGAACAGGACAACGTGACCAGACGAGGAGATCCAAGTGAGTGTCAATAAAATGATTGGACGAAAAGACTAGGGTATACAAAGAACTCTCAATACGAAAAGTACCTTCCAAGATCGCTGACAAGTAATAAAATGGCCTCATTAGTATAATCTGTACATCAACATTATTGCTAACAATTTGGTTTCTCTGAATTTCCTCTATTTATACGATTAATTGCTCATTCCTCACATTACCAGTGACCGGTCTTCATTAACCTACAGAAGTACAGGTAAAAAGTTATCCAATGTGTCTTGTGAAATATTTCAGTAACTGAACAACGTTTTACAAAAGTTATGTTAGCAATCTTGACATTTTGATCTTGCCTGCAAATTGGCATGCTTGTATCATGTTATAATTTGAGAATAAATCATTATTATTATTAATAAAGTTACGGCTTATATAAGGACTTTAACAACAGGATTTAGTATCACTAGTAGCAATTCGAACTAGTGTACTACACATTCACTTGATGTGTCCGACTTCATCAAACTTGAAGAATTTATTCCCACGGAGAGGACGTGAATCCCGTGACTGAACGTTACCACAGGACATATACGTAACAAATATGTGACCATAATTAACTAAACGAGATCTTCGGCAACCTTGAGAATGTAATTCATCATGATGAATGAGCAAAGTAATGAAATGTTTTACTGACTAAAAACAAAGCTTATTTATAGTCGCATAATTACAAAATGCCGTTTGAATTTGCTGAAACGAATTTCGACGTTTCTGAATGAACTCCTTTTTCAAATTTGGAATAATAAATTCAGCGACCAAGCAGTTTCAGTGATGGACTTACAGTTTCTTTTTAAGTTGAACTTCACAGCATGACCCTGTAGTTGGAGTACTACGTTTCCAATTTTCTTTCGCACCATCTTATTAAACTGTAATCACTATCGAATTCCGAATCTGGAATTCTAAACTCGATTGAGTAATAATTCCACCACAGTTCCATTTGACATCATAGCCTCTGTGCCTGAAATGCTGGACTCTTCAGGATGCTATATGTATCTTTCCCATTGGGCGTAATGAAAGGAGACTGAGACTGTCATTCTCATTAATTTTACATCTCTCTAAATAACCCCCACATGGTTCTATGTTTGGAGTTAAGGCTAAGTGTTCCATCACAAGCCCCATCGCGACACCATTTCGGTATACAGTCATGGTGGAATAGATATTCTGACTAAGGATTCTCCGAATCGTTCAATTCAAGTCAATTAGAACCTGAAGGACACAACTGACTATATTGTTTTCGATAGATTTTCGTTCTGTTTGCTTCGGTTTCATAATGATGAATGAGATAACTAATTATCCTTCATTGCTGTACTTTCTAATTTGAAGACTTTGTCAGTACAATTTATTTTAATTTTCGTAGCGAGAATGAGTTTTATCTACTGACTTGCCATTATTTTGTCTGCTTCACTATGAAGGGTTGAACAATGTCCTGATTTTACTTCGATTGCCCCAATGCTCCGCTTCCCTCAATCTCTTCCTTCTTTTCTCAGAACCAGATCAGCAGAGTATAACTATGGGGCTTCACCTACTCAACATGCGTCACTGATCACGCTGACGGCTCATACCAAGTGCCTTTAAAACAACACTTTCTAATCAGTTTGAACTTACGCACCTGCCCCATGAAACAAGTCCTGTGCAAGTAAATCTCCATTTACAACATCTCGTGATTCACTCGTGAATTCTGCATACAATGCAAGTACTCTGGTGTGTATCTGAACTATTTGTAACGTTCCGGGAAACTTCATTGCCTTACTCAGGAGTCTACCCTGGCTAACGCCTTCAAAAATAACAATACACCTCATCAATTCGCATCGGCCAGCAGCCAGCCATTGCAAATCAGCTGGTATTACTGGCCTCAACTATTGTATTGCACGTTCCCAAGTATGAAACATTTACACTTTTATGTGAAAAACATTAGCCTTCTAAAGAAACTCAGTATATCATGTAAAATATCCATCAAACTGAACAACTTGTCACTGTGAATACGTCAGCACCTACAAGATTTTGTTCGTGCCAGCAAACTAGCACGTCTAAGTGATACATTGTCATTTGGGAATAAATTTTATCATTGGTATGATTATTAATAAAAATTTCCTGCTGATAAGCCTTCGAACGATAACAGTGCCGAAGTCAATCCACGTGCAGCTTTAAACTATGTAGTTCGTTTTTGAAAATATGGCACAGAAATACGGATCTCTTCCAAAAAGCAATCAGAGCTAGAAGAACAAAAGGTCTGTACAAGGTTAGATGCAATCACTATTATATAAAACCGAAGTCTTTGGACAACTGATGACTCGGTTCGGAAAAATTCAGACTGTAGCCTGAAGGGCGTTCATTAGCTTGTAGTGCCTCCAGATAAATTCGAGTTCGCTTACATCTAACTTGGTTAAGCCCTTTCGATTAATCTATTTAACCAAGCCATTTGTATTGCAACAATTTATATGTACCATTCTTCCTTATTATTGTCTGGTTTGTATGAGATCATATGATGTGTCCCACTTGTCATAGGGCCTTGTCAACTATTAGTCGGTTTTATTCATGTGTGCCTATTTCGCTTGTCACATGTCTGTCTTATATTTGTCTGACTATATATTCTGAGTCATGCTCTATTTCTTTGAGTTGGCTCATTAGCGTTCTTCAGGGCGCTTCGCTTGTTCATCCGATTCCTTCGCCCATTCGTTCGCATTGTAATCCAAGGAGTTGGCTAATTAGCCTTCTCCACATAGCTTCTCCGCTTCGTTTTTTGATGTTTCCCAAATGAACGTATCCATCACTACAAGTTCACCTTCTGATTTATAAACCGTCAGACGCTAGTTAGTAACGATGTTCTATACGAGCTGATTACCGATCTTAAGAACACGCAGTAAATCCGCAAACTACAAGCTCAACTCATCTTCTCAGAAATATTGTTCAATTTATTGTTTAGGAAAATATGTAAAATGAATGCGAACAGTGATAATTGGTGATATACAGCATGAACTACAAGGGACAGGAGATTCTGATTGCTTCACAATACTGCAATACATGCTGAGTAGTGAAGGAAGCCTTTGAAGATAGAGCCAATGATTGGTTCTCTATCGTTCATCGATTATTTGAAGAGACTCCCATACCACAGACCGGATAAACGATGAACTCGGTTGCCATTAAATTCTTTCAAACCCAAACCAGTCGGTGAGATTATATAAATGTTCTCTGGTAGAACAAGTGAAAGAAGCAACTAAATATGATTTCAACGTGAAGTCGTTTGAACTAGATGTTGTACTGACCCATTATAGGGATGATATTACAAACCTTGATCGTATGCCAACTTTTACTCCATATTCTTCTCAAGAATGACTTGTCAGCCCGTACAAAACCCACCGTTTGACAGACTGATATACAAGAAATTGAACAAGATACATTCTTATAGTTTTAGGTTATATGCTATTTATTACAAAGCTGCCATTCAAATCAACTTTGCACTGTTAAGTTTGAGGTACAATGTTAATCGACTCGACAGAAGAGTGCTCCTCCTAATTTATAACAGCTCTAATGGCTCTAGTTTGGACTAAAGAAATTTTTTATTTCCCATCTCACTTCAAAAAGATAAGTATGTATGATGCAAACTGAAGTTTGCACTGAGGAGTAACTGTCTAGGTGGGTTAGATACGTGTCTAGCTCAGTCGAAATCAGAACAAGTGATTTGAGTAAATAACGGTTCTAAACAATATTACCACAACTGTTCCACCAACAATTGTTCATTTGTTCAAGTACACAGCAGATAAATGATATTCTGTCATTCCTGGATACATCAGATTCGTTCAACAAGTGTAAACCGGATCTTCTTCTACGGTATGCCACGAAATCAGCTCAAAGGCTAAAATCTAAACATTGAAAAATCACATCAAACCTTCGAATTATTATTCTTTAGAGTGTATGTGTCCCAGTGATTCCCTAATGACCTATAGCATTCTAACCACTCCTGAGTCCTTATGACGATACTCACATAAACTTAGTCCCATCAATAAACCAAGGTGCGATACTCAGGAATTAGAGGCAAAACATATCGGAATAAGCTGCAGACTCGTTATCCACAAAAAGTTGAATTCTGTCATTCAATAATGCTTTCAGGTCTCAAGTAACTTATCAGGAGACCTTGCATCATAATTTTTGATATACTCATGAAAAGTCAATGCAGATATTTTCATTGAGACTGACTGATACTTCACGTTTGCCAGTCGAAAAACATCATCACCAGGCCCCTACTGGTAATACACAAAACACAGCACATCAAAGAACGAACTCACAGGTACGTCCCCACTTATAGACTAGGAATTGTTTCACAACAGAATGGTTCCTCAGCCGAGATGACAACAGTGAATAGCTGAGAAAATACACTTGATGAACATGTACTCAAATACGGATTGTTATCTCCCACTGAGACCAGCTCTGCCAGATGCACATCTCGAAACTGTCTAGTTGCAGCTAATTGATATGGTATCTATGTGGTATCCAGAAACCCTGCTGCTGTGAGACAAATGGAATCACTGAAATCAAGGAACAGACAAATTCATCGAAGCTGAATAAAGTTAGTGCATTTGAGTGGCCAGGCCGACATTCATTGCATATTACGAAATAACTGGGACTCTACTGAAAGAATAAGAAACGAGTGCAAGGAAATCAATTGACTTAAACTCATATTCGAAAACGATATTGGAGATTGGACTGACGTACGTAATTCGGCGTTAGAAGCGGTAAGTTGGAACATCGCGTTGTAACACATTCGAAGCGTTGCTCTAACAACTTGTTGTTTGTATTCTTTATTTCTGATTGCTGTCTATTGATTTCTGTAATAAATGTTAGTGCATTGTGTGTGATTAGTGAGTTATTGACTCACCTGTTTCTCTTGTGTCTTCCAGATAACCTGACACTGCTACACTGATACCATCAACACACAAGGTACCTACTGGCTAAACGCAAAGTAACCAAAGGCTGAAGTTACAGCGTAGCTTAAAAAAAAATGGTGCTGGACTCTGGGGCCTCTTCGTTCATGTCTTTGCTGTTGTCGCTCGTAATATTCGCAGCTATGCGGCTGTTTTCGGAAACCTTGTCTTCTTCACAACTTTTGACAATCCTTGGAGGATTTCTTGGCAGTTTGATTTTCGTCCTATTGATAACGGTAAGAGTCATTTTGAGTTTGTCAGCTATCATTGTAGTTTGTGAACAATCTCGAAAGGAAACTTTTCGGTGATGAGTTCTGTTGTGGAGTTTTCCCTGAAGGTAATACCGATTGGAATTTGATGTATTTGAAGTGGTCACGTGCATTTTCATTGCTTGTTCATTGTCTGCAACTGTCCATCGAGTATGCTGCACAACGTGGTAAGATTTTGATGATGTGATGTATAATTTCATTTGACTTTAAATCCAGTGCGAATAACAGTTGGTTTTTTGATCAAGCAGCTTATTTAATTCTACTGAACCAGGGTATTTAATATATTATTCTGAGTAGTACGTTGTTAAGACGATCTGCTTATCCTAGATTAGTAGTACTCAATAAGCCAGAAGAGCTCTGCAGACCTACACTGTTCTTTACCATCAGTGCTTGATTGTGTTGGCGGGTGCTGAGGATTCATGTCGAAGAGTTTGGAAATCTTGATTCCAACCCTATGATGCAAGTAGGCTCCAGGATTCGGGCCAAATAAATGTTAATGAACCTATGGTTGGTGACCGTCTACCATGAAGCAGCATCTCCCAGGTACACCCTCGAGTCGTTACGACAACTAATTCAGTTTTATTTTCAGGTTCCTGCTGAGAAAGTATATCTTTGATGTCACTAGGAATCCTTCTGTCTACGATCAAATCCATTCGTCACTTTTTGATGTTCGATCTACACTCGTGGCTAACTTTTCTTTCACTTTATTTCCATACACCACTGATACTAACTACTCCAGTCCACGAGATATTATTCCTCGTCTTTTGTAACTGTGCTCCAATTTACCCATCTATCATCTCATGACTTTCGTGGTAGAGGTATGGCGCCATGTTAAAAGGCGGAACAGGCTCTTTCTGAGATTGGTTTCCAACCGATAACGGCTTGTGATCTGTTCGACTAAATGAGGGAGTAGGGACACGCAGGCAGAGACACTAGTATCTCTGTTCATTTACACTATGAAACGGTCTGGATGAAACAATAAATTTGATGGAAATGTTTTCCTGTTCGTCCACATAAATTAAACTGTCGGATGCACTAGTCACAGTAGGAGACCTAAATACTCAAGGAGATGGTTGAAACAAAAGTAGAAATCAATTACGTGGACCTTGCTGTGTCTCAGCTTGGCAAACAGACAACATCGACCGGCTGATGAAATTACGCTCAAGCAGCTGTTTATTCTTAGCATGCACCAACCTTAAACATGCGGAGACGTTATTTGATATAACTACTCTTATTATTGACTCATCGTTGGATGCAGATAAATCAGATTGTCGTTAGTCATGGTTGAAGACTTGATGGAAGACTTTCACCCATACTGAAGCGCAAAATGTAGAGTATATTTCAAGAACCAGAGAAACCGACATTCGACCGTCACATTGATACTCACCCCGATTTAAGTTTGTATGATGTTGATAACAAGAGGTTCTCTTGAAGACCTATAATACACCGATGAAATAGTTGTTTGGTGAAAACCGTTAAACATGTGTGTGAGGCGTTTCTCTGTACCTAGGTGTAAAACATGGCTGTCGATTAAAGAACGAGTTTATTGCTTAGCAGCTGGGTTTATTCTGCTGTATGGGTACGAAGCATAACCATTGAGAATAGAGAATATTCGTAGGTTGCTAGCGTTCGATCATGCGAATGAGCCAATATGACTCGACTGAATCATCACGACAGTCAGGTCCGACTACAACGACAAGGTAGCAACTACAGTGGAGTCAGTACGTACAGTATTTTGCAATATCGTTCGTATCATTGAATATAATATTTACCATGCTTTACGTACTGATTTGTATGTACTCTCAGTATCACTCGATTGTTTTTTTTGTAGTTTCATATTTTCGCTGGTGATGCTGTATTACTTAAATCGTGTCTCGTATGATATTTATCAAAGTAAGGAACAAGTCATTACAAGCAGCTCATTGAGGAAGAAGAAAGAATGAGAAATGCGAATTAGTTTTCAGCTGGTAGTACTTGTTTCAGGTTAATATTTTTATCCTACAGATATACTTTTGTATTTCGAATGTAAAGTTGCAATATATATTTTGATTTGCTTAAAAATTTGTTTTTTGCGTAATGGGTTGAAATATCAACAAATTAATTTGTGGGTTTTGAAGGTAATTGATCAAAGCTTTCATATGGTACGTAAAATATTAATGATGGTTATTGATTGTATTTTTGTGCTTTGTTCGTATGTTGTTAATTAAACTTGTCTTATGTCACGTGCGTCCTAATTTAACGTCAGAACGTATGCGAAGATGAAATATAGTGTATTGTAATAGTAATGCAACTGAGTTTCGAGCTTAAGGTCTCATCAGTGCTGATGGCCTGGTGACTGACGAAATCTCAGCACGGATACAGAAAGCTTGGTTTGCTTTTGCCTATGGCGCAGGCGAGACATCCGTTTGCTAAGCAAAGGATGAGTGTACTGTTCAGCAGTTCGCTCCGTCCTATTGTACGGATGCGAAACATGGCCTTTATGAGTAGAGGACTATCGTAGGTTACTGGTTTTCGATCATCAGTATCTTCAAAGCATTGCTCGTGTATCCTGAGGCAACCGTATAAGCAATGCTGTCGTTACGAAACGAGTTCTAGGTGGGGATGGCAAATCAATAGATGAAGTGGTGAAACTTCATCAGTTGAGGTGTTTTGGACATGTGTTGCGAATGTCTAACCACCGACTGCCTCGACGAGCTATGTTTTGCAGTGTGGGAGTAGGTTGGAAGAAAGCTAGGAGCGGCCAGATCAAAACATGGCGGAAATCCATGTAGTCTCTCACAAGTGGACTGAGTCATGTTGGTAAATGTAGGCTACGTGATTGGGATCCGCGAGACGAAAGTCACCAATGGTTAGAGACTTTGAACGACATGGTTCGAAATCGTTTGCAATGGTGCAAGCGCTTCCATTCTTTGTGCTCTCTCATATCCTAATCTTCTGGATTCGTCAACACCTCTACCTTTGTCTTTCTAACCTTATCTCACTGAATTATACTTCTTAAATAATATCTTCAAACCCTAGTCTTCTTCATTACCATTAATACCTGTATTATCTCTATCACTATGCGATTTGATTTGACATTTGCGTCTATGTGCTAATGTGGTATGGCAATCTGAGCTAATGTACATACGTACGAGGTTCTACGTCGCAACTGATTGTCGAGCTTAAGGTTGATAAATGAGATTATTATAACTATTTGGCTGTTTTGACGAAGGTATCAGAAGTCGGTCGAAACACGTGATCATGTGCATAAATCATGAACCTGCTTCACGGATTCCATAACCCGAATGGCTTATGACAACCTACATCACTTGTGGCGTAGGCGAGAACTTCCTTAGGCAACTGAGAGATGAGCTCACTGTTCAGTAGTTTGTTCTATCTTGCTTTAAGGTTCCGGAGCATGCCCGCCGGTAATATAGGGTATTCTTGGGTAACAAGTATTCGAAGATGGGTGTATATGAGACACTGATTGTTTATTTTTGTGCCATCAAGTCAGCGATTCCGAGGTAAGAGGTAGAGCAGTAGGTAGGTATGACAAATCAATACACGTGGTAATGAGTCCTTATTCCGACTGTGGTTGCCACCTTGATGTGATGGTTAGGCTTCCCTATCATGATGAGACAACCGAACTATATTGTCTAGAGCAGGTTGGTCGGAGAGCGGTGAGCCTAGAAGGACCAACATAAAAGCGTGAAGTTGTACCCGTAACTGTAGATGGCTGTGACAGCAGTATGGAGTTTACCTGGAAAAACCAGCATGTGCAGAGACCCTGCCTTCTTACAACGGAACGGAGGGGTTAGAAAAAGTCGATCTTGAGAATGTCACACGTTCACTTCCCATAAAAAGGCCGTGCGCTTCAGTCCTCTAGCAGTTGTCTGTTGGGCTCTGCGGTCACGCTCTCAGTTCGCCTAATCCAACGCTAATCGGATTTTATTTCCGTGTTACTCAAGAGTTACCCTCCCACAGTTTGAGCCATTAGGAATAGACACCCGCCTTCATACTCGCAACAGCATACGAGAACGAATCGTTCACGTTTCCTACACCTTCTACAAACCGTCTTATCTTCAAACATCACCCTTCTCGCGTTGTTTGATCACCTGACGCCGCTGATGCAAACGACTCGATTGCACGAAACGTCGTTCTAGGTCTCGTGAAACCACGCTGAAAACTACATGTTGGAGCTTTTAATTTCTCGAACTTTTTACCAAACAGGAAAACAGGCTTCCTCAGCTAGTACTGTAGAATCTCTCGCCATTGCCGTCTGCAGCTGCTTCTCTATAACGCACATAGGGGATTAGGTGAAAAAGAAAAGCACGTGTTGTCGTTGCTCAAACAGCAGATAATAGTTACTGTCAAATATGCTGTACCACAATATCGAGTGTGCCAGACCATTGACCACATTACATATTCAGCGATAGAATCTGATCAACACTTGAAAGTAGAGAACATGACATTGGTTACTGTTCAGTGCACTTCTGGTGCATTTTCACCATGCTGGATTAGATGAAGAGTGAGCGATTGAGTTCAACTGTTCCACAAACTTCTCATGTGGATCTGTGGTAGTGACGATGTAGGGGTAAAGCAGTGACATTTTAATCAAATACAAATCTGAATGAGTTTGAATGGTGAACGTTAGAACAATGGTGATAATAAAAACAATAATAGTCATACAAATAATTACAATGCCGAACTCTGATAAGACTGAGTGGTGACACTACTCCTCAAACAGATTTAATTACTCTGTACATTCGAACATAGTAGGTGATTTAGATCACCTGATTTCCATGATTGAATAGGTACGCAGCTGAAATCAAGAAGATTGGAATGTTTGCATGAGTAGAGAGGAGTTCAAGAAAGTCTAAAATTGAATGTTTCTGATAGAATCTGTAATCATCAAAGAATCTATTTGTATGTTCATTTGCAGATCTGTTTACTAGATATTCCTACATGATAGAGTTGGCTTCCACATTGGTAACGGCACACGGTATTTCTCACTTGAAATTCGAGCACCTCATTCAATGAGTAACTAGTTGAATGTGTATAATTTTCCAATAAATCTTCCTAGTGTAGTTCAACGGCATGGACCAACTCGTATATTTCACAGACTTTTCTTTAATCATGACTCTATTTGGTTGACTGACTGAAGATGTTTAGTGAATGTTTGAGTTATCACAAGCGTACCATTGTTGGTACAACTACGTGGTCGGTTTCTAATCAATGTTTAGCAATAGAAGAATGCGAATGATAACTGCATACTGTCATAGTACTCATGAAGCCAGGTTTTCTTCTGTACAAAATTATAGATAGTGTATTGATCCAGAGCAGTAATAAATGCGTTATTCGATGCAATCAATAAATCAGATTACGGTGTTGGTTCATGTCACATTATATATTGTAAGATATATGCTGTTTAAAATGGCCTTACGTGACATTTTATCATTTCGTTCATTGTTTCTCACGGTAAATTAGATGCAATGGGAAACTGTAGAAGCCTTCTTGTGTATCATTCAAATCATACAAATCACTTGAAACCAGTAAACAATAACTTGATTCGTGATGATTTGGAACGACAGCGTTTTGATGTTCTTGACTAATTTGAAATCAGTGTTAAGTGACGAATCAGAAGAAGGTGAAACTTCTGTTCATGGATTTTACAACACAAACTGAATACTATCTATTGAAAAGCGAGCTATTTTCGCAGATGTTTCCTATTATGCATATAATCTAAATAGTAACGAAGAGATTTCACACAAAATGTCACTGAGTCGTGATCGTCTGGTCCTGCTGATTATGTGTTGTAACTGGCGTGTATCACGTTCTGTCAGTTCGACTGATTCGGCAACAATTTTCATCAATATGATATAACCTGAACATAACAATAGTAAGGTATGGATTCTGAAACTGAACTTGATATTTTCAAATACACTGAGCAATGCGAACAAGAAATGTTTAGTGATTTTCGATGATATCATAATGGGTAGGACGTTTTATTTCTGACGTGATGTGATCGAATACAAGTCATTTTCATTTTGAAGTGATTGGATTCAGCCGAATCTACTCTGTGACTGATTGAATCCTTGAGAGTAGTGAGTAAGTAGGTTTACAAATTTTTAGGTCAATACAAAGTGTAGATTGAATAAGGTAACTAATCTAACACATGACGCCTAGGTATATAAGCAAACAATGAAAGAACGAATATCATTTTAAAATGAATGTCCTGAGCGTAGAAGTTTTCGAAATGCTGGTCGGTTATCTATGCTCCATTAGGTGTATCAGGCGTAAGTAATTAATGATTCGATCCGAAGAAAACTTATCGATCACATTGATATTCCTTGACTACTGAATGTATAATAATGATGGTCAAGTATGTTGACTATTGTTAATCTTAAGCTGATTGACAGATTGTATGTAGTGACAAGAGTTTTGAGTTGAGAATAAGAGAAACAATCGTGGAATTATCAATAGACTCTACTGAATGAGAAATTAATGAAAACTCCTAAAATACACTGACATACATTGACTTTATTGTAAAATAGACTAGTTAGTGATCCATATATTACTCCGACTGCAGACCCTTCGGGTCTACTGCCGGTTTCTAGCCCAGATAAAGGAGGAGGTTTGGACATGGGATTGGCGACCGCATTCCGTCAAGAAACTAACTTGCCAAAAAAACGCTAACCAGAACAAAGAGTTCAAGACATTTGAACTCGTCGTCGCATGATGAAAGCCGAATTCCTGCGGTAGTCAATTGGGCCGATGCCCCTTCTCACAACCACAGCAACCATTCATTCAGGTTCATAGAACGTTCGAACATTGTGGTAGACTGGAAGACTATTTCAAGTTGTGGCAGAAATGAA
>CALYCR020000740.1:0-12577 GCA_944470395.2 Schistosoma turkestanicum
CATGGAAGTGATAAAATGCTAGGTCTTGCAAGTAAATTTTTGAAGAATTATGATTTCAAGTCATTATCGGAAATTATTAACCCTAAGGATTTTAAGAAGCATTGCATAAATTATAAATTTGATTCTGTCACTAGGATTGTGACATTCTATAAAATTATTTCTAGTTGAATTGATTTATTTTGAAAAATACAAACTTTCCAGTTGAAATTTGTAATATATTGATAAGAACCTGTCGAATTCTTGCACATATGTATTCATCTTGATGTATGTATTTAACTCTTAATGTTCATTTCTCCATAGTACTAGTTTTTTTCAAATCATATTCTAAGAAAAATTTACTATTTACTTTCCTTATTTATGTACACGTCAGTTAGTCAACAACAACATAGAACTTCGTACGTAGGTACGTACATCAGTTCAAGTTGCCTTACCATATTAGCACAGCGATACAATTGTCACTTCAAATCCCATAGTATTAGATGTAGTAAAAGTGTTAGCAGTAATCGAAGAGATTAGGGTTCGACGATATTATTCAAGACATAGAATCTGGTGAATGATATTTTGATTACCTATTCACTTTTACTGACATGCGTGCCAATCTAAAGAAAATACATATTGATTTTGTGTCATTCACTTCTCGTAGCTCATTAGTATGATATCTAGTAGATATCTGTTTTCATCATGTCAATTCCACCGAGTTGTTTTAATAATCAGTTTTCATCGGTTTATTCACATTCTTCTCTACACACTATCTTATTATTCCCGACCGTACCTGCTACCTTGACGTGGTGGTCGGGCTTGCCTCAAGGTTCTACCATGCCAGACAGGTCGATTGGAGAACGATGAGACTAAAAGCAGCTACCCAAGGTCTAAGCTAATCCTCAAAAAACATTTCATAAAAAGGCCGTGCGTGACCGGCCTCAAGCAGTTGTCCCTTGGGCTCTGCGGTCACGCACCAACACTAATCTATCTTCCTTTTCAGGTTCCTCAAGAAACAACCTTCCACGGTGTGGGCAGCCGGGAAGTGACAACCGCCCTCATACCCATAACAGCACGCGAGACCGAATTGGTCAAAATCAAATCCTTCCTACACCCCCTAATGTCTCTCTTATCTCCACGACTAACTCTTCTCACATTCATTCATCACAGTGCACAGCTAATGCAGACGATACGAGTTCGCGAAACGTCGTTCCTGGTCTCCTTAAACCTCGCTCTAGACTACATGTTGGAGCATTTAATGTACGGACATTGTGTCAAATAGGGCAACAGGCTTCCTTAGATAGGATTTTAGAATCTCGTGCCATCGATGTATGCTGCGTCTCGGAAACGCGCATACAGGATCCGAGTCACGTCATACACTTGGGCACACCATGCCAAAATAAAGAAGCAGCTCGATTTACTCTTCGTGTATCCGGTAGCCCTGATGCTGCTTCCCGGGGTCTTGCTGGCGTAGGCATAGCATTGAGTCGTAGGGCAGAACAATCTCTCCTTGACTGGATCCCAATAGATAGTCGCTTGTGCGCTGTCCGACTAGACGGGACAGTAAGGACTCGGAAAGATAGGGACAATCGCCGTTGCCTCTTCGTCGTATCTGCCTATGCCCCCACTGAATGCAGTTCAGACGAGGTTAAGGATGAGTTTTACAGAAAGCTTTCGGACCTCCTCCAAAAAGCTAGGCGCTCTGATATAGTAATAATGGCTGGTGACTTTAATGCTCAAGTAGGTAGACTAAGTGAGCAGGAGAGACACCTAGGTGGATGTTATGGTGTCGCGGCTCAGAGAACAGACAATGGTGACCGTCTGTTGCAACTATGCTCAGACAACCGCCTATTCTTAGCGAACACCAACTTTAGGCATAAGGAAAAGCATCTGTTGACCTGGCGACCTCCAAAGTCGTCTCAACGTTGGACTCAACTAGATCACATCGCCATCAGCCACCGATGGAGGGGTTCGATAGAGGACTGTCGCTCGTTCTGGAGCACATGTCTAGATTCAGATCATGCCCTAGTGCGAGCGCGTATTTGTTTGAAGCTTACTGGGCGTAGGAAAGACACCGTAAGAAAGCCTCTTAGGGTTTTACTTAATGATAATAAGGCGAAAAATATATTTCAGGAACAAGTAGAAAGACAGTTAGGCGACCAATTAAGCGATTCCCATCCGGAAGCAGGATGGAATGATATCAAAAAGGCTGTTGAAACAGCAGTGATATCTGTTAGTAAGGTTGACCATAAGGCTAGAATGAAACCGTGGATCTCAGTAGCATCCAGCGATCTGATGGATGCCCGAAAACTCATCCCACCTGGCTCTGAACATGATGAAGAACGAAGTCAACTTAGGCGCAGACTTATAAAAAGCCTACGTAACGATCGCGAACAGTGGTGGGTGGCGAAAGCAAAAGCGATGGAAAAGGCAGCGGCGATCGGCAACAGTAGACAACTTTTCCGACTTATCAAGGAAACTGGTATTAGGAATCCTAGTGTAAGTGAGACTATCTCAGAAAATGACGGGACTATTATTTATTCTCAATCCAGGAGACTGGATCGATGGGCAGAACACTTTAGGGATCAGTTCAACTGGCCTCGAGCCACTCTTCAGTTACCCACGATCTCCAGTCATCCTGAATGGCAAATCGATGTAAGTCCCCCTAGTCTTAATGAAGTTGAAAAAGCGTTAGGAAATCTGAAGCGAGGGCGAGCTGCAGGTCCTGATAGACTTACCCCTGAGATATTTAAGGATGGTGGTCCAGTTTTAGCAGCTAGATTGACTGAGATCTTAGGTAGAATCTGGGAACTGGACGTAATCCCATCCGACTGGTCTCAATCACTGATTGTCCCAATCTATAAGAAAGGACAGAAGTCTTCTTGTGACAATCACAGGGGAATAAGTCTAACTAATATAGTATCTAAAATATTGGCCTCAGTAATACTTCGACGCTTAACGAAAGCTCGTGAAGAGCAGACTGGAGAAAACCAGGCTGGTTTTCGACCTGGACGTGGCTGTATAGACCACATTTTCACACTACGACAGGTCCTGGAACACAGACACACATTTAGGCATCCTACAATAGTTGTTTTCCTGGACCTTAAGGCGGCATTTGA
Organism: Schistosoma turkestanicum; assembly: GCA_944470395.2. Taxonomy (NCBI): domain Eukaryota; kingdom Metazoa; phylum Platyhelminthes; class Trematoda; order Strigeidida; family Schistosomatidae; genus Schistosoma; species Schistosoma turkestanicum. Next base: position 3,099 of record CALYCR020000740.1, read on the forward strand.
CTCTGTGGATCGTGAGGTTCTGTGGCAGTGTCTGTCATTGAAAGGTGTACCAAATAAGTACATTAACCTCATAAAAGCTCTCTACTCAAACACCACTGGTCGAGTGAGAGCTTATGGCGAACTGTCACCGGAATTCTCTACTTCAAGTGGTGTCCGTCAGGGATGTCCACTTTCTCCATTCTTGTTTAATTTTATCATAGATATGCTCCTAGAAATAACCTTATCCTCGTCTGAATTTTCAGGAGTAGACCTTCTACCAGGTGGCTCACTTATTGACTTAGAATATGCTGATGACATTGTCCTACTTGGTGAAGATGCTGACAAAATGCAGAGTCTTCTGACTACCCTAAGCAACAATGCAAGCATGTTCGGGATGCGGTTTTCCCCCTCGAAACGCAAAAGTTGCTTCAAGATTGGGTTGCATCGGCACCTGAACTAGTGATAGGGAGTGAAGTGGTCGAACGTGTAGACCGCTTCACTTATCTTGGGAGTCTCATCAGTGCTAGTGGCCTGGTGACTGACGAAATCTCGGCACGGATACAGAAGGCTCGATTGGCTTTTGCCAACCTGCGTCACTTATGGCGTAGGCGAGATATCCGTTTTCTGACTAAAGGACGAGTGTACTGCGCAGTGGTTCGCTCCGTCTTACTTTATGGCTGTGAAACATGGCCAATGAGAGTAGAAGATACTCGTCGGTTATTGGTTTTCGATCATAGGTGTCTTCGAAGCATTGCTCGTATATCCTGGGAAACCCGAGTGAGCAACGCTGTTATTAGGAAACGGGTACTAGGTAAGAATGGCAGATCAATCGATGAAGTGGTGAAACTTCATCAGTTAAGGTGGTTGGGACACGTGTTGCGTATGCCTAACCACCGACTGCCTCATCGAGCTTTGTTTTGTAGTGTAGGAATAGGTTGGAAGAAAGCTAGGGGCGGCCAAACCAAAACATGGCATAAATCCATGAAGTCATTGCCTAGTGGACTTAGCCATGTCGGTAATTGTCGACTACCTGGTTGGGGTCCGCGAGATGATAATAATCGATGGCTAGAGACCTTGAATGACATGGCTCAAAATCGTTCGCAATGGCACCAGTGCATTTATTCTTTGTGTTCTCTCAAATCCTAATCTTCTGTGTTCTTCAACACCTCTAGTTTTTACTTTCTAAACTTATCTCATTGAATCATACTTCGTGAATAATATCTTCTAATTCTAACCTCTCCGATTACTTCTAATACCTTTACGACCTCTTCTACTATTGGATTTGAATTGACAATTATATCTCTGTGCTGATGTGGTATGGCGACATGAACTGATGTACTTACGTACGAAGTTCTATGTTGCAACTGACTGACTGACTATCTTATTATTACAATCTGTTAAGAGCAGTGTTGTTTATTAGTCATGTGTTTGCCAAATAATTATAGTGTTTAAATAGTTTACTCATGTATTATCTGTTGTTTGTTTTTTAAAAAAAATACTTGTCACCTTTCTTATTTCGTGATTGATTCTAAGTATACTGACTTCAATTGATCGATTTGTAGTCACTCTGATTGTTTAATCGAAGTTTTTATCAAGTGTCATTGCGTCTAGTGAGTGTTTTCAATCAATATGATGATTAAAAAAGAAATCTTGCGAATTTTTATTTATAATTCGCTATATGAAACAGCTAGTTATAATTTAAAGGAAGTGGTTGTTGTTGCTGTTGGACTGATCAGTGATCAATCAAGTCAGTAATCGTTTCAAGTAAGATTTTTAATCTACCCTTATCATTATCTAGAAATGTTATTCAAACCAATGTTCATAGCATGCAAGGCAATATTCATTCAACATAGACAACCAGACATCAATGATTGATTGAATTAAGGTTTCAAACTTCTTGTTATCCATTTTATTAGATTTCTATTCAAAGTTATTGATTTATTGGTTCAGATATCTTTTTGGTCTGTTTTTTTGTTGAAAAAAAACACATCAGAATTGCACAAATCCTACACTACTGAAACTGATATTACATCATACAAAGAAAATAGACAACAAAATCTTCTTAAAATATGGCGATATGATCTATTGACTCATTGGAAATCAGGTTATCCATCTAAACATGTAAGACAATACTTTTGGGAAGGTATACCTTCAGCTATACGTGGTCAGGTAAGTTAAGGCAATACTTTGAATCTGTTAATGAAATATGTACATATATTGTTTGTTTAGAATTAGGTGTAATTTTAGTGATTTTGCAATCTGTAACATTTTATTGAGATACTACATTTTAACAGTTAAACCCTTAAAACATATAATTAATCGTGATTAAGTGAACATTTAGAGATCAGTGTGTTCAGTTACTAATCATGTCTGTTGTACGGTTAAAGACAGTATTAAGTAGTTTGAATTTCTGTAAATAGATCAAGCTTCAAATTTGTAATCCCACAGTCATTGATATTTGAGTGTTTAAACGGATTGTTTACAACGTTACTATTCAATTAGAAGTGTTGGTAGGTTTAGTCGATTGTTTACGATTGTGTTAACGAGAATATTATTACATATTACTTACTTAATTACGCCTGTTATCCCCAATGGAGCATAGGCCGCCCACCAGTTTTCTCTAATCAACTCTGTCCTGGGCTACCCTTTCCAGTTCTGTCCAATGTTTGTTCATTCCCCTCATCTTTCTCTATTTCTCGGCGTAATGTGTTCCTTGACCTTCCTCTTTTCCTTTAACCTTGTGGGTTCCATGTAAGGGCTTGTCGTTGTTGCTGATGTTGCTGATGGTGTCTGGCCAACGAATCCGAAGTATTTTTCGTAGACAACTGTTAATAAACGCTTGTATCTTCTGGATGACGCCTTTCGTAGTTCTCCAAGTTTCCGCTCCATACAATAGAACTGTCTTCACATTTGTATTGAAAATCCTGATTTTGGTTTTGGTCGAAAGTTGTTTGGAGTTCCAGATATTTTTCAACTGTAGAAATGCAGCCCTTGCTTTGCCGATCCGCGCCCTCACATCTGCATCGGATCCACCTTGGTTTTCGATGATGCTACCCAGATATGTAAAGGTGTTAACGTCCTCCAAGGCATCTCCATCAAGAGTGATTCGGTTGGTGCATGTTGTGTTGCATCGGAGAATTTTGCTTTTTCCTTTATGTATGTTGAGACCTACTGCTGCTACACTTATCGTCTTCTCTTGCATTTGTTGTTAGGATTATTACATATATATTAGTTCAAATTGTGGTATGGTTTTTGGGGGATTAGCTGTGCGAATTAAATTGACCGAAAAATACTAGGCAATAAAAGTGGTCCGAATCATATAACTAGATATCTAAACAGGTTCAATGAATCAATCACTTTGACAGTATTAACTTTATTACCCAACTTCCTGTTCAATAAAGGGTAATTTAAAATTTAAACATTAGTTTCATTTTCTTTGTCCGCCTGTACAAATTTAGATTACACAATTCTTCCATTTTTAGTTCCTTAATTAACTTTCTTACGCCTGTTACTGCTTGTGCAGTATGGGCCCACTGATCAACAATCTCCAGCCAACTGTGTCCTCAGCTGTTAATTCTATTTGTTTCTAAGTGCTACTCATTATTTTCCTGTCTGTCTCAAGTTTCTGGCATTGTGTTCTTTGATCTTCCTCTGTTTCTGTTTCATTGAGGATACTTCGTTAAGGATTGTCTTGTGATGCAGTTGGTTGGTTTCTTCATTGTGTATTTAAACCACTTCTAGTATCTTTTCCCAACTTTGTCCTCAGTTGGGAGCCAGTTTCTTCGTACCCAAAGTAGGTTGTTACTGATAGTATCTGGCCAACGGGTCCTTAGTATCCTGCGTAGAAAACTGTTTATAAATCCATGTAACTTTTTTGAAATGTTAGTTTCAGTATTTATCCAAGTTTAAGCTCAATACACTAAAACTGTCTTGACATTTGTACTGGAATTTCTGACTGTAGTGTTGGTTGACAGTTGCTGTCTCGACACTCCCGTTTTATCCGAGCTTTGTACAAGAACTCTAGAAAGGCTCAAGGCGAAGTCATCCATTAATTTGCAACCTATATATCTTGGTTTGGGATTGTAACTTTGCTTAGTAATTTCGTATTGATTCTCCCCAATCAAAGCAGTTGGATTCTTCGAAGCGAAGTACAGACAGACAGATTGATACAACGCAGAACTTCGTACGTAAGTACATCAGTTCAGGTTGCTATACCACATCAGCACAGAGACGTAACTGTCAGTTCAAATCCAAGAGTGATAGCGATAATAGAAGTATTAGCAGTAATGGAGAAGACTAGGGTTTGAAGGTATTATTCAAGAAGTATAATTTAGTGAGATAAGTTTAGAAAAACAAAGGTAGAGGTGCTGACGAATGAATCCAGAAGAATAGGATTTGAGAGAGCACAACGAATGGATGCACTTGCGCCATTGCAAACGATTTTGAGCCATGTCATACAGGGTCTCCAGCTATCGATTACTATCATCTCGCTGGTCCCACCCAGGTAGTCGACACCTACCAACAAGACTCAGTCCACTTGTCTTTAACTTCATGAGTTTATGCTATGCACGGTTTGGCCGCCCCTAGCTTTCTTCCAACCTATTCCTACATCACAAAGCATAGCTCAACGAGGCAGTCACTGTTTAGGCATACGTAACACATGCCCTAACCACCTCAACTGATGCAGTTTCAATATACTGTTCTATATAAATTATCTCAAGCTAATCATATTGTTTTTACATTCGATTAAATGAATAATATAAACTTATAAGAATGCATTTTAATATTTCCAGTTAATTCTAATCTACTTATTTGTACATTCAAAGTCAATCAGTAATCCACTAACTAACTCTATATAGTTTATATTCTAAAAACAAAATAACCATCTTCTTTTTAATTACATATTTATTTTGAAAATAAATACCATCTTGGATTTATTTTGTTTATGTCTTCGTAATAATAGTGTGTGCTCTAATGTTTGTTTTTTTTTTAAAATCTAAATCAAGATAGTCAACTTAGTCAACATTGAGTTGATTATTTACTTAATTGTTTTTTTCTCAAAAAAATTGCACTTTGCTATCGAATGATCATAAAATGTAACTTTGTATTAAGCAAAATGTGATTTGATTTTATTTTATTTTTTCTTTAATTAGTGCGTGTAGGAAGGTGTATGTAGATGATTTTTTTTTAATTATTTATAGATATATATTAACATGATATTCGATTAATGTTTTGAATTATGTAATTGTTTAATGTGTCGGAGCATCAAGCAAACATACATATTATTACCATTGTTAGTAGATGACTATGTTTCTTATTGGCTCAGTTTATAAATATTTTCGATTCTAGTTCATGCAGTACTTATTGATGAATATATACTGCTTTGAAATTTTACTAATGTAAAAAAGTCACACGACTTTGTCACGTATAGTTTGTTATGTTATCATAATGTGTAATATTCTTAAATTAACTGATTATTAAAGTGTGGACGTAATAAACGTCATTCTCGTACTCTAAACAGTACCAAATGAATACTCTATAGATTTCAGCACATGCACACATGGTCGAATACATACCCATTGGTCACCCCCGAACTATCTTTCAAAAAAAGTCTATAGATGCTCAGAAACACCAGAATACGTTCCATCCAACCGGAATTGCATTGAACTGTAACGTAAATATCTGAGAAATACCGCAACACTTGACACGTTTCTGATTGAATATTTAACCATATCGCTACCATATTTAGTATGGTTCTGGAACCTTGAAGAGGCCCAGGGTCATGAATGACTCTAAGAATACCGTCATTTTTCTGTACATAAATTAACCTTGGAGTAAAGCGTTCTTCTCGTACTTCGCACCTTTTCTATTATGTTCAAGTTGTAGTATAGATTTAGTGTGGGGTTATTAAAACGACTGCCGCGACGAGCAATGTTTTGTGGTCATATACTACTTATAAGTAGCGCGCACCATACTACCAATATGTGAATAACTGGCTGTTTATAGCAGAGATTTTAACGTGTTATGGTATGGGATTCATTATACGGTTTTTGTTTGTGGTAGTGTTCTATGTACTTCAGAATGATTTCATCCAATAATACTTCTTCCACTTATATACTGGGGTGTTTGTTTTTCCGCATTTTGTTTTAAAAAAGGTTTGGTCTTTACTACTTGGTAATCAATTGGGAATAACTCAAGAATTATTCGATACTTGTCTTAGTCAAAGTAAACACCATATTGAAACAAATATCATTCAATATTCTGGTAACATTCAATACGACATAAGAAATTCTAATCCAAGTGTATATCAGTCATTATTTAATTTAAGCAACATTGAAAATGATTTATTTCATTGTGTTGTATGCAATTTTATATTCAATAAATTAAATACAATGCCAATTAAACGTGAATTTACACATGCTCCTATTGTTATTGGTAATTTGACAAATTCCCGTCAACATTATACAAACAGTTCTATTGAAAGACAAGAAGAAGACGAAGAAAAAGAAGGAGCGGTTAATTCAACAAACTCTTTCAAAATAGATCCATTAGATTTTGAACAATCGAATTGTGCAGGTAGTTTGGTCTTTGTACTTGTGTTATTACTTTTATGTACTACTATGAAAGGTTTGACAAATGAATTAAACTTTGGTATCTATTATTGAATAGTAATAATGTAACAGATTAGGGGATTGATACAATTTTGTAAGATAATGGTAACTTTTATGTGAGTTACTGTCTAGATAGATGCTGAAGCAATGAATTATTTGCAGTATTGGTACTTATTAGGATATTCATCAAATATCCTAAGAGAATTATTTTTGTAAGTCTAATTCTATTGGTCAATTCCTATTGGTCGTCCTAACTGTCAATGTCACAGACTTCAATGTTGTTTCCTATTCGACCTAACTGTATAAATACGCATTATCTGTAACGTTTTATGACCCGGATCCCTAGTCCGGGATCCTGATTGTCTTCTGGACTCGGACCTCGTACTTTCTAGATGCTTGTAGAATACACGTTCTACTTCATATCAAGTCTTCTTCTTTTTACTCAATGGGAGGTTTGGTATGCTTGGATTAGAGTAGCATGTCGTGTCACCGGATCCTCGATCCTCGCTCTCGTTTCCCAACTAAGGTAAAATCGTAATAGTCCAAGCATATCAATTGACGTGTTTACGTGCATGCGTAACGGTACTATATATTTTTTTACACATGGACTTGAACAATGTGTGGTTATGAAGCATTAATTCTTTGTAAAGTGACATCCCGCTGATGTATGGACAGTGTATCCATCCATATTTTCGGGAGCTATATGTTCATTTTAGTAGTGTAGTTTATTATCACATGTTTACAATGTCTGTACATTTAAACTGATTGCATTATATATCTCATTGCCTAATGAATTCAACAAATTGTTTCCTTGCATGCATTTATTTTTAATTAGTTTTCATTGTAATTAATTTGTTTACTGACCTCACTTTATTTTATCGCATTTAATTATACATTATTTGTAGAATATCAGTTGTTTCATTTGAAAGTTAATTGTTTTTTTCTCACATTTTCACAATTACTTGATATTCCATTATCATATGTTAAATTTTGTAATTCCATCACATTCTTTCATTTTCATTTGTGTATGCAAATGAAGCCCCCCCCCCAAATGCCTTGGTATGATCGAGAGTGAAGAAAGTTCACCATCCCTCTCAAAAATATTCTCATATAACCACACATATGTTGCCACTCACTGCCTTCTCGTGGCGGAAGTGTTCTTTATGAATTCGAGAGGACGAAAAGCGAATGTCTGGTTGGTGAGTACGAAGGATCCGCCTACTGAGCTTGGAGAACCCTGATCCCAAACCAATAGTGGACATAAGCTCCAAGTCCCTGACGAACCGAATTGCGTCTGTACTTAATTTTTGTCACCGGCTACCACGAGACTGCTTCTCCTAACGGTGCTCTATTGTACTGTCCTGTGGATTAAACCCAGTGTGTGGCCTTATAAGAAAACCATCTTCGGTTTAGGCGTCCGGCAAGCTTCCGAGTCCATATACATTCAATGATCCTACCGTAGCTGCTACCTTGACGTGGTGGTCGGGCTTGACTATCGTGATGATCCAACCGAGCTATACTGGCTGGAACATATGTTCCTGAAGGTTCTACCATGCCAGGCAGGTCGATTGGCGAAAGATGAGACTAAAAGCAGCTACCCAAGGTCTGAGGGCGAAGTCGTACTGCTGATTGCAGAGGGGTGTGACATCAGTAAGGTGTTTCCCTCGGACAACCAGCATCTGCAGCGATGCTGCCTTCTCACAAGGAAGGAAGGGTTAGAAAAGGTCGACCCTAAAAATGTCACACCTCACCCTACCTCAAGGATATCCGTCTCCGGCTTTTAAGAGCAGAACTAATCCTCAAAAAACGTTTCATAAAAAGGCCGTGCGTGACCGGCCTCAAGCAGTTGTCCCTTGGACTCTGCGGTCACGCTCCCAGGTCTCTAAGACCAACACTAATCTGTCTTCCTTTTTGGGTCCCTCAAGAAACACCCACGATGTGGGCATCCGGGAACTGACAACCGCTCTCATACCCGTAACAGCACACGAGACCAAATTGGTCGAAATCAAATCCTTCCTACATTCAATGATTTATGGTGGCACCTAAATATTTAGGTACCCCTTCATACCAATATTTATGTGTTGAAATAAACAAATGAATAAATGCATATGAAGTTAAGACGATTAAAGGAAAATGTAGTGATTACATTATTCTGTAACTTAATAGATAACTCTCAGTCTTTTACTATAATCATGTTGGAATGAGAATATGACATTTTGTAGATGAAGGTTCAGATATCCATCTAGATTGATTATCCAATTACTAGAAAAGACAAATATTGTCGACCATATATAGCATCTGTTACTCCAAACAGATATCAATCAACACCAAAATAAGGATTTTCAATACAAATGTGAAGACAGTTCTAATGTATGGAGCAGAAACATGGAGAACTACGAAAGCCATCATCCAGAAGATACAAGTGTTTATTAACAGCTGTCTACGCAAAATACTTCGTATTGGTTGGCCAGACACCATCAGCAACAACGAACTGTGGGAGAGAACAAACCAGATTCCAGTGGAGGAGGAAATCCAGAAGAAGCGGTGGAAGTGGATAGGACACACACTACGAAAAGCACCTAACTGCGTCACAAGACAAGCCCCCACATGGAACCCTCAAGGCAAAAGGAAAAGAGGAAGGCCAAGGAACACATTACGCCGAGAGATGGAGAAAGATATGAGAGGAATGAACAAACATTGGACAGAACTGGAGAGGGAAGCCCAGGACAGAGTTGGTTGGAGAAAACTGGTGGGCGGCCTATGCTCCATTGGGGGTAACAGGCGTAAGTAAAGTAAAGTAATATATAGCATCTATTTTGGCATATCCCTGATAATCAGTTTCATAACTAACAGCGATGAATATCAGCAAATTTCGTTTTATGACTTGCT
>CALYCR020000741.1:0-12579 GCA_944470395.2 Schistosoma turkestanicum
TGCGTGAATGAATCGAGATTAAATTACTAGTATTATTATTTCTATTATTATTATTATTATTATTATTATTATTATTATTATTATTAGTATTCGATCATAGATGTCTTAGAAGCATTGCTCGTATATCGTGGGACAACCGAGTAAGCAATGCTGTCGTTAGGAAACGATTTCAAGGTAAGGATGGCAGATCAATAGATGAAGTAGTGAAACTTCATCAGTTGAGGTGGTTGGGACATGTGTTGCGTATGCCTAACCACCGACTGCCTCGACGAACGATATTTTGTGGTGTAGGAGTATGTTGGAAGAAAGCTAGGGGCGGCTAGATCAAAACATGGCAGAAATCCATGAAGTCACTAACTATGTATGTAGCAAAACTGTCATTCAGTCAGCCAGCTACAATGTAGAACTTTATGTGTACGTTAATCAATCCAAGTCGCCATACCGCATTAGCACAGAGATGCAACTGTCAATTTAAATATCGTAGTGGTTAATGTAGTGGAAGTATTAGCAGTAGTCGGAGAGATTAGGGTTCGAAGATATGATTCGAGAAGTAGAATCAAATGAAATAAACTTAGAAATAAAAGATAAAAGTGATGAGTAATTCAGAAGATTAGGATTCGAGAGAAGACAAATAATGGATACTTCTAGGCCATCGCAAACAATTTTAAGTCAAGACATCCAAGGTCTCTCATCATTGGTTACGATAGTCTTACAGACTTCAACCAGGTAGTCCGCACTGTAGAATTCTTTTTGAATGTTTTGTTTTCTGGAAAATCCCTCCATGTTTACATATTTTTGCTATGACATGATGGACTTTTTCTCTTGACATTTTTGGTATTTTATTTGATTCCAATTTGAGATTTTATCATTGTATATTGTTATTCTTTCTATATTTGTACTTATATTGAAGTTTTTGGGTTTGCTTCTGAACTGTACACATATTGTTTAAATTTGATATAATATGGCTACCGCCACACTTTCGGACGGACGCAGTGGTTGCTGGACTTAGCTTCACTTATCGGCTATTGTGTTGGATACTCTGCGGAGTAATTTAACCCTGGAAGAAACACAAATTCCGTAAGGCTTTGTATTTCCATTTTCTAATAATAAAGAGACGTTTCCTCCTAGAATTTTGCCCTTTTTGATTTGGTTGGGACCCGGAACTAGGAAAAACGTACAGGAGTGTTTCTATTGGAAACAATTGGGACAGCCACTGTCGAAATAAAAGCTACAGTCTGGAATTTCTTCTTTCGTGGATTATACTTTGGAAATATTCATCTGCACGTATATATTTTGGAACTATTCGGATTATTAAGAATTATAAAGAAACATTTGGAATTTTAATCGTTTATCACACTAGACTTCCTTGGAGGAAGAAGTTGGATTTTTACCGTATTTTTGAACTGAACTGTGGAATTACTCTATTTTGTATTTGTTACCTTTTTTGTTGAACTTCATTTATGATGTCAAACAGAAAAAAATCACACATGAGGACGCTGGAAGAGCTCGACGGATCACAGGGCTCTAGGCAAGTCGTTAATGATAACTTTTTTATGGGTAACCCACATGTTATGTCTGATATTTATTATTGTAAGTCATCGATAGAGGGTTTAGAACTACCTAAGGTTGAACTCTCATTTTTTGATGGAAGGTCTCGCGACTATTTTAGGTTCATACGACAAATAGAGACGTTTATAGAAACCCGAATAAAGGACGATCAAGTTCGTTTATTGTATTTAATTCATTATTGTAAGGGAAAAGCAAAAAATGCGACTGAAGACTGTATTATTATGGATCCACAATCAGGATATAAGAGAGCTAAGGCCATTCTAAAATAGCTCTTTGGACAGTCGCATGTAATAGCGCGAGAAACCTTAGAGGACTTATTTAGAACTGGGAATGTAGAATTTAATGATCCTGAATCATTGACGAACTTGGCTATTAAAATGCAGAACGCTGCTTTAACTTTAGAACAGTTAAATTGTACAGCTGAACTTAACTCTATGGCTACTTTAGAACGAATAGTAAGGCTCCTACCTCGTCGAATGCAAGCCCAGTGGGCAGAGCTAGTAATCAAGTGGGACGAAGAGGAGAGAGAGCCTAGTTTCAATGAATTGACGGAATTTATTATGTCTCGTGCTAAGATAGCTAGTAGTAGGTTTGGAAGATTAGCTTATCAGGCTAAAACAGGAAATAATACGGAAGCTACTAGTGGTCTGCGTGCGAGACATTCGGATTTTTCGTTTCTACCTAAAGCACGCTCGGAAGATAAGAGATTTGTCAATTATATCACGAAAGCATACGCTGATGAAGGACGAGTATGTGACCGTAACGATGTAAAGCCTCTTGATGCGTGTCCTAGCAAGAAGCCGGTTGGTGTAACAGATAAGATGGCTTTTCTAAGTATAGAAAAGAAAGAAAAAGGTGAAAAGTGTAGGCATCAAAATGGATCCGAAGTGTGTGATGATAAAAGCCTCTTAGCTGCTCGAAAAGCCTGGAACGGTAATTTGGATTCGAGTAATCAGAGGTTAATGAGTTCAGCAAATATGAATAAGACCCAGGCAGGATTGTCTGAACGGAATAAAGCTTATTTTCGGAACCCTTCAGTTAGGGTAAATTATATAACTGGACCTAGAGGAGATTCTAGGATAAGTGATGGTGGTACAGTAACGGCTAAGAAGCCTAGGAGACATGATGCTACTATTACTAAGAAGCCTGAACCTCATGCTCTTTCGGATGCTACGACTAGCCATGGAAATAGTAGCCATCAGAACTTTAGTAGTGACAGTGATAATAAGGAGATAGAAAGTGTCAGCAGTCCACTTATAGGGACTAGTTTATCAACTTCATCGAATGAGCCTCCTAGTGTTTCGACGCCATCGGACCTCGTCACGAAGGTTAAGTTGATTGAAGATGCACAAGGTTGTGCAACTGTAACTGTTCCTATTACGGTTGACTGTCAGTCGAGTGATGGTGAGAAGAAAGTGTTTGATGGTAACAGCCAGTCTAAAGTGCGGTGTGATGATGATGCTGTTGTTGAGCATATGTCTTGTGCCGCTGAAACGGATGCTAATGCAGAACGGAATCAATTAGACGTTGATAATAAACTGGATGTCATTGATGTGACAAATGATTTACCGACGATGATGAATACTGTTCAAACCTCCTCTGCATCAGGAGATGGAAGGATAAATATTGATCCTACGTCATGCTACTTAAAGTCTTCTGGAGACGATGAAATGTCAAAATTGGAGATCCCACCCTTGAATATTATTTATGGGTCAAAAACTTCTGTTGATAAGTTGGCATCACGGACTTCATGGTATCTGCTGATCGGAGCAAGTGGTGGTGGATTGGCGACTCGTCCCCATGATAGAGAATGTAGTCTTCGAATAGGATATGACCAGTTTTACGATGTGTTGTTCATGTTCGTATGGGTTAATTGGGTAAGGTTTATACTACCGTTAGGTCATTCCACGATAGATAGGGGAATCAAGGGCCTGATGGGAAAGTATAGGTACCTAGTTAACACGATAGGTCATATCCATGTTGGATGGCGGGTAGGCGTACTGCTGTAAGTCCTACTTGTTCTTCCGGTGTGGATTAAGGGATGAGTGGGAACCCTAAATAGAAGTGTCATTAACGCTTGCCTTTTTGCATGGAGGAATTTTGCGGGCCGGTGTAGAATTCTTTTTGAATGTTTTGTTTTTTGGAAAATCCCTCCATGTTTACATATTTTTGCTATGACATGATGGACTTTTTCTCTTGACATTTTTGGTATTTTATTTGATTCCAATTTGAGATTTTATCATTGTATATTGTTATTCTTTCTATATTTGTACTTATATTGAAGTTTTTGGGTTTGCTTCTGAACTGTACACATATTGTTTAAATTTGATATAATATGGCTACCGCCACACTTTCGGACGGACGCAGTGGTTGCTGGACTTAGCTTCACTTATCGGCTATTGTGTTGGATACTCTGCGGAGTAATTTAACCCTGGAAGAAACACAAATTCCGTAAGGCTTTGTATTTCCATTTTCTAATAATAAAGAGACGTTTCCTCCTAGAATTTTGCCCTTTTTGATTTGGTTGGGACCCGGAACTAGGAAAAACGTACAGGAGTGTTTCTATTGGAAACAATTGAGACAGCCACTGTCGAAATAAATTTACACGCACCTACAAATAAGGTTCATTTGAGTTCTTGGTGACTTCATGGATTTGTTCCATGTTTCGGTTAAGTGGGGCTGTGATTTTGACGAGTAAGTATTTGTTTACATACTCAAATGTCCTTAGGAAACTCCGACAACTTACTATGATCAAAATAGAGAACAAAATTAGTGCAATTGGGAATGCGGGTTCAAGTTTTCATCATGAACTGATTTTTTTTTGGCAAAAGTCTCTCCAAAATGAATGACAGAAAGTAAGTTTTCTTATTGAACTCACCATAAGCAAAACTGTTAAGAAACTGTTACGCATGCACGTAAACATGTCATTTTGATATGCTTGAACTATTACGAGTTTACCTTAGTCGGGAAACGAGAGTGAGGATCGAGGATCCCGAGACACGACTAGCTACTCTAATCCGAGTTTCCCAACCCCCATATTGAGTAAAAATAAGAAGACTTGACATGAAGTAGAACCTGTATTCTACAAACATCCAGAACAGAATCAGGATCCTGGACTAGGGATCTGGGTCCGGGTCATAAAACGTTACAGATAATGCGTATTTATACATTTTGGTCGAATAGGAAACAGCATCGAAGTCTGTGACATTGATAGTTAAGACGACCAATAAGAAACAACATTTTTAGTGACATCGACAGTCAGGACAACCAATAAGAAACAACATTGGAGTACGTGACATTGATATCTAGGATGACCATAAAATTGGCCATTAGGCATTAACCAATAGGGATTGACCAGTAATTCTCTTAGGATATTGGATGTATATCTTTACAGAAACATTAATACATATTATTATCCTAAAATCGATCAAGTATCTATTTTTTTTAATCAATATAAATTTAACATAACACTTGAATCAATCACTTGTTTTTATATTGAGGAGATATATTAATCAATAATGTAAAGAGAATAGTTACATATATAAGTGAGAGAAAATTATATTCAAATCGAATACATAATGAATGACAATAGTAACAATAACTAATACATAGAAAGTGTTATTTGAAAAATCCTATTTTGAAGAAAACAGCACCACACTAACTCTATTCAATTGGTGAATCTCCTTTTCTGTGCGATTGATGTCTACTGTACGCAAGAAAGTATGAATGCTGTTTCACTTTTGGAATGATGTTCAGAAAACACGTTCAATGCTGAGACGGTGGAGTTTCGTACTCTGAGCTGGATGTTTATTGGTTGTGGAGATTTCATAGTTCTTCTACTGAACAACATCATCAGCATAAACTTCAGGAAGAAGTGAAGTATTTCAGTTTCTCAACGTATGACTCGTAGTTTGTTCTGTTAACCTTGATCTTGTCGTTGTTTGCACCTTTATTTTGAGTGATCCCTCCTCCTTTGATCTGTTTTTCTTGATCCTATGTATGTCCATGATTTTTCTGATTGGTTGGTAAATTGATTCAAAGTCGATGTGTTTGTCGATTGCTGATTGAAATGAGTGTCACACTTCGAAAAATTCCCTGGTGTTCTCTGTGCTCCACCTATCCAGTATTTCAAAATTGTCCCAATCGAACGTAAATCCATAGTTGTCCATATGCATCGATATAAGGGAAGGACTGTTATGACGTTCGACTCCTAATTGCTGTTCATGTAGACGAAGCTGAAGAGGATGTCCACTTTGCCTTATGTAGTGTTTTTCACAATCTGAGCAACTGATTTTGTAGATGATATTTGGTTTTTCTTCCTTTGTCATTTTATCCGTCAGTCTTCATAGGATTGATTAAGGCGATTCTGTTGATTTGTGTGCTACACATATATTCCATAGGGTTTCAGTAGTCGTGCTGTATGCTCCGAAAGCTCGACAACCAAAATATCCAGCTCAGAGAACGAAACTCCATCACAATGCTCAAAGTTGTTATACTTTTTGGTTAGTTAGCGTTGTCAGTAAATCATAACACAGGTTGACGCAGGTAGATATCACATATTTGCATACCGATAAGCAACATGAATCTTCAAAGTAAGTGATAAGTGAGAACATAAACAATGCACACATTGAATACAGATAACTTTCCCTTGAAACTGTTAATATCAATAAGAAATTCTGAAGAATCATTTCTAGCCTGAACAAATAAATTTACACCTAGATTATTAAGGTCATATAGCTGCTGCTGTAAATCTGTAACATTTTGATCGAACAATTGATATTGAACCTGTAAACATGAATCAATTTCCTAAAAGCATTTGATAAATAAAGGTTATTATTGGCTGAAAACTGTCTTCAATATCACTCGCTCCAGTTCATCTCCCTACTTATACCTAAATCACTGAAGTAAAACAAACAGTTTACTTTGTTTGATTAAACAAAAGCTCAAATTTCAAATAGTTTCATTCTGTAGAACATTACGTTTTGTTAGGATATTCATCCAATATCCTAAGAGAATTATCGGTCAAATCCTATTGGTCGATTTCTATTGGTCAAAATTATGGTCGTTTGAACTGTCAAAGTCAAATACTTCAATGTTGTCTCTTATTGGTCATGCGGACTGTCAATGTCATTTCAAATGTTGCTTCATATTGGTCAATGTCACACACTTCAATGTTGTTTCCTATTCGACCTAATTGTATAAATATGCATTATCTGTAACGTTTTATGACCAGGACCAGGACCTAGTTCCGGATCCCTAGTCCGAGATCCTGATTCTCTTCTACACTCAAACCTCGTACTTTCTGAATGCTTGTAGAATACAGGTTCTACTTCATATCAAGTCTTCTCATTTTAACTCAATATGGGTGTTGGAATATTCGGATTTGAGTAGCATGTCGTGTCACCAGATCCTCGTTCTCGTTTTCCGACTAGGTAAACTCGTAATAGTTCAAGTATATCAAGTTGACGTGTTTACATGCAGGCGTAACACTTTAGAAATACATATATTTACTTTTCTAAATATCTATCACCTAGATAAATGATTAGGTTATTGCAATACACTGAGTTGTTGTACATTGGTTTTTAGGAGAATCGAGGAGACTACCAATATGTTTACACTTCAGCGTGAACTATTCGGCTCAATCCCGTGGCGCAACCATACACGTAGGTACCTGACACCCAAGTGGACCATTTGTACACACTAATACATATATAGTGATTATTTCCGATCCATGATTGCGTCAATCAATATGAACCGCAAGAACAGGAAAATTTGACCCGTCACGCTTACATGACTGTGAAACTCCTTACTATTAGCAGTGGTGATATGCAATACAGCACTGCAATGACAATAATCCTCGAGAATGTTGCCAGACAACTACAACCAGTATCAATGAAATAGGTTACCCTATTAATTAACCTAATTTGCCTATGAACTATTAAACTAAACTGACCAAAACAATGCCAACGCATCCATGGTGTACATCATAACGAACCTCCAGTCTCATTGAGAACCTTCAGGTCTATATTGCAATATACCTTATGGTATACACATCATATGGCATAGAAGAGCAAGAGATGCAGCCCAGCTTGATACAAATGGGCTCAAACATACTGTTTCTATCTTTTTTTCTCACGTCAGGTAGTGTGGTTTTTCCACGATAGCGAAATTTTCATTTTTCCGACCATATGAGACATGAGTTAGGGTGGTTCTCCTGAAAACCAATCTAAAATTACCCTTACCAATTCAGGGTGATGAGTCCCATACCAGGACCAAACGGCTGTCTTTCAGTGCTTCCAGGTTTCTAATGGTGGTCTAACAATGATTGATTAATGATTTCAAATGTGTAAAAACACAAAACCTCCAAAACTCTGCCCGAAAATATCGTAACAGTGCTCACTAGTGACTAGCTTCGTGAGGAAATTCTCGGAGTTCTAGTTGAGAAGACGTGACTAATGGAGTTCAACCCTGTCCGGTGTAGGCAGTAACTGCCAAAGATAAATGAGTTAGGTCGCGCAAAATCCCTAGATCAATCAGAGTTAGACATTAACACCGTTGGGTGCCGGCACAGTGGTCCAATGGTTAGGCGTTCGCGCACAATACCGAAGGTCCCGGGTTCGAATCCTGAGAGTAGCAGGAGTCGTGGATGCGCACTGCCACTGATGAGTCCCATACCAGGACGATACGGCCGTCCAGTGCTTCCAGGTTTCTAATGGTGCTAGTCTAACAATGATTGATCGATGATTTCAAATGTGTAAAAACACACTGTGCCCGAAAGTATAGTACTGAGTTGTACTTTTTTATAAATTAAGTTAATGTAAAACAATTTTGAATAATAATTCAAATTTATTTTGATAACATGTCATTAATGTTTGGTTTTAATTCAATCCTTTTTACTTATCTAAAAAAACACTTTGTTATTTTGTAAAAAATTGTAAACAATTTCACAGTAGACTTGATGAAAATTTAAATTTATGACATGGTTTAACACAGTTAACGCTTGAATTAAGCAGCAATATTTATGAATAGAATTTTGCTTCAGCCTAATTTATTTGTTAATTGAAATGACGAATCGATCATTCTTAGATAATCATCATAAGAAACCTGGAAGCACTGGACGGTTGTATCGACCTGATATGAGACTCATCAGCAATGTGCATTCATGACTCCCACTACACACAGGAATCGAAGTCAGGACTTTCGGTGTAGCATGCGAACGCCTGACACCTAGATCACTAAGTCGATATCCAACACTCCATGGTATTACGCAACTCCAACAATTGTTTTTCGAGGGTAACTGCCTCACACTCGACAGGGTTGAACTCCACTGATCACAGATCCTAAATAGATGTCAAAGAAACTTCCTCATAAATCGAATCACTAGTGAGAACATTAGTCACATACTAGAATGAAAGGGCTGTTCAGTGTTTGCAGGTTTCTAATGGTCAGTCAGTCACTTACAACGTAGAAGTTCGTACGTACATCAGTTCAGGTAGCCATAACCACATTAGCACAGAGAGATCCATAGTAGTAGAGCTAGTAGAAAGAAGTATTAGCGATATTGGAGAAGATTATGGTTCGAAGATTCTATTATTCAAGCAGCTTTATTCAATAAAATAAATTTGTGAAGAGGAAGATAAAGGTCATGAAGAATTCCGATTAGAATTAAAAACAAGACTAACAATGGATGCACCTGAACCGTTGCAAATGATTTCGAGCCTGGTCGTTCAAGGTTTCTAACCATTGTCTCACGAACCCCAACCAGAACGTCTTCACCTACTGACATGGCTCAGTCCACTTGTCAATGACTTCATCGATTTGTGCTATATTTTGGTTTGGCTGCGCCTAGCTTTTATCCACCGTGCCCCCACACTACAAAACATAGATCGTGGAGGGATTTGATGTTTGGACATTCGTAACACATGTCCCAACTACTGCAACTGATGAAGTTTCACGACTTCATCTAATAATCTGCCATCTTTGAGGTGGTGTTTTGTTCTCTGAGCTTTACCTAGTAAACAAAAACGTTTCCTGAACTCGAAATATTTGCATTAACGGTGAAGAATGATGAAGCGATATGAGAAGGATGAGTCATGCAGATAAGAGAGATGTTAGGGATTGTAGGAAGGATTGGATTGTGACCCATTTGATCTCGTGTACGGTTAGGCGTATATGAGGACGAATGTCACTTCCCGGCTGCTCACACAATGGAAAGGTTCCTAATGGTAGGTAGTCTAACAATGATCAATTCATTATTTTCAATGAAATTCAAGAAGTTCCATACATCCGTAATAAAAATAACTTATTTGTGGTAAAATATTTCAACATCATGAAATTTTAGATAGCAGCTATGAGATGTATATCATTGCACCTATTTGTTGACCCAGTTTTTGGAACTCGTTAACTAGATACATTTGTATGTTGATATTTTTATGATTTTGTTTAGTGAATATGATATTTTAATTATTTGTATTTGTTTATACGTTTTTAATATTCATAATCAAAGCACTAATTGATCAATCTACATTTTATCGGGCAGAGTCTCGTCCTGGTATGGGACTCATCAGTGGCAATACGCATCCACGACTCCTGCACCTCGCACGATTCGAACCCAGGACCTTCGGTATTGTAGGCGAACGCCTAACCATCGGACCACTGGGACGACGAAACAGCCGTCCAGTTCGATCCCGTCTCCTACAAATTGCAGAAGCCATAGGAATTCGTACATTCAACCCTAATTTATGTTTTCAGAAGAAATTCGTGACACGCCTATCTCTTCTGTGGCCGGATATGACGTAACTAACGATTGACACTATATATTTTTTATTTTTACACATTTGCTTATTACGCAATGTTTTTTTGATGATTATTTGAATTCTATTCATCCACCTTTGACCTACTTTAGTTATCATATTTTATAAATTTTCCTACTACTATCGGTTCACCTATCTTCCTACTATCCACTTGTACTTTTGCCTTTTTTCATTTCATTGTGATTATCACTCAAATTGCCTTGATTGGTTTAACATTTTCATATACGCATATTCATGTATATTAGAGTAAAGCAGCCTGATGACGATCTAATCGAAAACAGTAATATTGTTCGCTTATATGTGTTGTTCTAATTTTCACAATGGGAATCTTTAATATTCGAAACGACCCAAAGATAATTGGATCTATCAAAAACACTATGAATTAATTACATTATATTTCAAATAAATGATGCGAATCGTCAATGTACAAGTGAATGAAATTTAATATGAACCAATAATACGTCTTATTCTATAGTTCTTACAAGTCAGTGATTTTTTTTATAGATTACAGATT
This sequence comes from Schistosoma turkestanicum, assembly GCA_944470395.2. NCBI lineage: Eukaryota > Metazoa > Platyhelminthes > Trematoda > Strigeidida > Schistosomatidae > Schistosoma > Schistosoma turkestanicum. The sequence goes on from CALYCR020000741.1 coordinate 10,897, forward strand.
GTAGAAATTCAATCGACATTTCTACAGTTTAAGTTACACTTTGATTAATAATCTGTAAAAGACATATATCGGAGCATACAGCACGACTACTGAAACCATTTGGAATAGGTATGGCACACAAACCAACACAGAATCACTTCAATCAATCCTGTATGTAGACCAAAGGACAAAATGACGAAAGGGAAGAAAAACCAAGCATCATCTACAAAATAAATTGATCAAAACTGTGAAAAACACTACATAGGACAAAGTGGACGGCCTCTTCAGCTTCGTTTACGTGAACAACCACGATAACGCTTCGCTTATATCAATAATGCACACCGACAATTATGGACACACATTCGATTGGAACAATGTGGAAATACTGGGTAGGGGAAGCTCAAAGAACACTAGAGAATTTTTAGAAGCTTGGCACTCAGGTCAATCAGCAATCAACAAACACATCGACATTGACCCAATTTATCAACCAATCAGGAAAATCATAGGATGAAGAAACAGATCGAAAGGGGAACACAATCAGAACAAAGGTGCAAACAACGACAGGTTAAATGACAACAGCAACCAATCAAGATCGAGGTTAACAGAACAAACTACAGGTCAAGCATGGAGAAATTCGAATATTTCACTTCTTCTATATGAAATTCATGCTGATGATGTTGTTCAGAAGAACAATGGAAGCTCTACAACCAAACACCACCACCACCACAATCATCCACAAATCTTCTCCACCATCTCAAAAACAGTGATACCATATCACCGACTTACAAGTAGTCTGTCTGTTAAAGTACACCAGAATTGATGTAATGTGTTCTCTCATATTCTGCTGATCTTTTGAATTTCTCATCACCTTTAACTTTCTCTTTTTGAATTAATTTCGCTGAATTTAAACTTCTTGAATAATATCGTCTATCCTTAATGTCTCCGATTACTACTGCTACTACTACTTCTACTATCTCTGCTCAGTCAGTTGTGGAGAGAACAGAGGTACTAGGGGGTGTAGGATGAATTTGATTTCGACCAATTTGGTATCGCGTGCTGTTATGGGTATGAGGGTGGTTGTCACTTTTCGGCTGCCCACACCATGGAAGGTTGTTACTTGAGGGACCTGAAGAGGAAGACAGATTAGTGTTGGTCTTGGAGACCTGGCAGCGTGACCACAGAGTCCAAGGGACAACTGCTTGAGGCCGGTCACGCACGGCCTTATTATGAAAGGTTTTTTGAGTATTAGCTCCTCTCTTTTTAAAGCCCTTACCGTCGAAGACGGAAATCCGTGAGGTAGGGTGAGGTGTGACATTTTCAGGGTCGACCCTGTCTAACCCTTCCTTCCTTGTCAGAAGGCAGCATCGCTGCAGATGCTGGTTGTCCGAGGGAAACACCTTACTGCTGTCACACCCCTCTACAGTCAGCAGTACGACTTCGCCCTCAGACGTCTAGTAGCTGCTTTTAGTCTCATCGTTCTCCAATCGACCTGCCTGGCATGGTAGAACCTTCAGGAACATATGTTGCAGCCAATATAGCTCGGTTGGATCATCGCGATAGGCAAGCCCGAGCACCACGTCAAGGTAGCAGCTACGGTCCAGACTATCTCTACTACTATAGAATTTGAATTGACAATTACGTACGTCTCTGTTGTGCTAATGTGATATGCCGACCTGAACTGATGTATATTTGTATGTACGTATT
>CALYCR020000742.1:0-12570 GCA_944470395.2 Schistosoma turkestanicum
GCACTGTTTGATAATGGTTGCGTAATCTACGGTTATAGACATAATTATGTTTAGGTTCATCCTCTATCTAATAAAAACTAAGCGTTATTCATGTATAAATTTCAATTATCTTTATCAGGGGTCGAAAAATACCCTCAAGTTAATAAAATTTGGAGGCAAATATCTACAGCTGCGAAACGTTCAGCTGAAAAGAATCTTGGGTCATCAATCACAGATTTGCTTTCATTGCTATCAAAATTCAAGGAGACCTGTATATCGAATATGCTCTATAGAAACAGCACAACTGAACAGACGTCACTTTCTATACATGCCTGTTCATCTGAAAATTTCCGTGATCTTATATGCCGAAAGTCGCCTTTTGTCACGTCGACTCGCTGAATGAATAAAACTCATTTTACTGTCTTAGGAATATATTAAATATAGAAATAATTAATGATCGAGAACTTTGACAAACATAAATTGATATGAGAAATCCTAAGTCGTCAGCAAGTTTAACGATGTACTTCACTGATATCATTTGACCCCAATATGTCTATCTAATGATCGGAAATAAAGAATCATATTTTCTTCTTCACTACTTCACCGCCATAGAAATTCATCAGCCAGTTTCGATACATAAGTCATATTGATAATAATATTCTTGTTAAAAGACGAACAGTGACTCAGCACATACATTTCTGGATAAAACAAAGGTATATGTACCAAGACGTTTTTTCACTAGATCACAACACCTACATTTTTGTACGATAACGAAGATAATTCACTAATAAGATAAATAATGGAAAAATAGTAGTATTATTGGAGGAATTTCAGAATTACCTAATTGTTTGCAACAATATTGATTTTCAGAATATAATGATGAGGCTCGATAATCGTATGCTTTTATTTAATCTTGTTTATTCAGAAAGGGACAAATCAAATCATTCATTGAATAAATCTACAGCCGAATGTTCAAAACCTCCAATGCATTACTGATGTTTCATCCCATATCGACGTTATTAGAGCCTAAGCGCTTGTTTAAATGAGTATTTTGCTCACAATATTCGTTGACAACTTTTTTCAAGTATTTATTTCCTATATAGTAGTCATGTAGGTCAATATCCAGTGAATTAACAATTCCCAGAAAACAACGATTTGATAAGGTCGCTCATCTGATTTTTCAACGCTTTGTAACCAATTCATTTAAAATGTGGAAAAGACTCATACTGTTCTCTTTGCAAACTTTTCACATACATTACGTCGAACATTTCCAATGATGATTATCATTCTGTATCCTAATCCATTGAGTCGTTCATGATGTCATCGTATGTAATGTTTTCGCCAAAGAGTTATGTGTGTGTATGTTTGTTAATTTTCGAAGTATATACGCAATTATTCATTAGTACTTTCGCAACGTCAAAGATCTTTTCCAGTTTTCGTAAACGCATGTATTGTGATGTTCGAAAACATACCTACACTGTGGCACGCTGGCAGGAACGGTTGCCAGAGTTCGATGTCACATGCGATTACCGGCCGGGGAATAGACACACGAACGCGGATGCTCTCTCTCGTATGCCGCTACCCACGGATACCGTTAATGCACTTCTAAGCACAGCCGTAGAGACCGATTGGCCGTCTCTGCAAGCAGCAGACCCGGATTTACAGATTATTTACCGAAGACAGCTATGTGGATACAATAAGCCGTCTATGAAGGAGTTGAAAGATCAATCCTTGGCAACTCGTCGTATTTGTACCAACTGGAGTAACTTAAAACTGTACGGGGACACGTTATTTCTAGTTTATGAGTCCAAACACCCCTTGCTTATAATACCACAAATAAAAACACAGAGCATTGTAGAACAGGTTCATCGAGAACTAGGTCATGCAGGAGAACGAAGAACTGAACACGCGGTTCGCCAGCGCTTTTGGTGGCCATCTATTCACGAAGACGTTACTCAATTCTGCAAACTTTGTAACACGTGTAGCCACATAAAATCGCCCAAACACACACCACGTGCACCCTTGACTCCGATGGCGACAACAGCACCAGATCAACGGGTTGGCATTGATATTATGGGACCGCTGACGACGACAAAACAAGGAAATCGCTACATACTAGTGATGGTGGATTATTTCACTAAATGGTGTGAAGCAGTAGCCCTTCCGCAACATGATGCCCGTACTATCGCACAAGCGTTCATCAACCATTGGGTATTCCGTTATGGTGCCTACTCTCACTCCACTCCGACCAAGGCCCGGCCTTTGAAAGTCATCTCGTTTCCGAAATATGCAAGTTATTAGGAATAAGGAAAACGCATACTACCGCATATCACCCACAAGGTAGCGGGTTATTCGAAAGGACGAATAGAACCAATAAAGCTATTTTACAATCATTCATCAGCAGATCGTCCTCAGAGTTGTGGGATGAGGTGCTCCCTCAATGTATGCTAGCTTATCGAACGTCAGTGCATGGTTCTACGGGGTACTCACCTGCTACCTTATTATTCGGGCATGAACTACGCCTCCTAGTAGAGATACAGTCGCCCTTGCTACCATATGAAGAACAAGAATACGTACCGTACATCCGTGCTCTCCGAAATCGCCTGGCTGATGCGTACCGCTTAGTCAACATCAACTTACGCAGGGCTAGTGGTCATCAAAAAGACATATATGATCGACAGGTTCAAAGACCAACGTATAAAATTGGAGATCGTGTCTGGTTACGACGCCCTATGACGTCAATCGGGAGTTGCAGTAACTTCCTCCGCCCTTGGCACGGCCCCTTCGAAATCGTCCTCATCCGTTCCCCCACGACCGTTGTATTGCGTAACCTGCAACGCCCTCAGGACGACGTAATAATAGCACACTATAACCAAATAAAGCTAGATCGGTCAACAGTATCTGCCGATGCTCAGTTCATGAATCCACCGCCTGCTACCACTTTTTATGAGATCCCACATGAAGGGGGAACATTATATCCTTGTCCGAGACCGAGCACTGAGGACAGTGCCTCCTCAGGAGAGGGGGTGGTGTAACAGAGTCAAAATCACTATGTATAATGTCGCTAACCCGTCCTGTATTCTTTCTATTCCAGGGCGAGCAAACGTAAACACTTTGGAGGCTGAAGAACGGGCCCTGAGTGATCTGAACATACAAGATGGCTCTTACGACTTTGATACCATAGCAACCCTTCTCTGTAAGATTCCGCGTGTTTCAATTTTTAAAAACAAACGAGTGCCGTGGCAGCCACTTCTTGTTCTCTCTTGGTGTGAGGTGCTCAACTAACCTTGTGTGTTGTGTTTGTAGATCCTACCCGCCTTTCAGTGCTTGCTGATTACACGTGCTACAATAAGTACTTTCGCAACGTCAAAGATCTTTCCCAGTTTTCGTGAACGCATGTATAGTGATGGCCGAAAACATACCTATAAGTTTCGGAAAGAATGTAAAAATCTGTTTTAATGAATGGATACAAAGGCTCATTTTCAGTCTTTTGTGATGCGTACACATCCTGATGTCTTGTCATCCCTAAACAAAATAACATAGGTACATACACTTATGACACAATATTTATCAACAAATCACTGTTATATTAGAAAACGGTAACTTTTAATAATGGATGTATATTTGTTGAAGTCATAAATATGAAGATATATATATATATATGACACCAACTCGAAATACTATCTATAATCAACGAGAAACAATGTTTCATATTTCAGACAATGTGTTGGCAAAGTTAACTGAAGTTGCACTTACACATCTGTTGTGCGGACTGCCGCAGACAAGATTCCCACATCATCCAACAATTATACAGATAACCTATGGCATTTTCCATTGTCTCATTGAGTTGTTATTGTGGTGCAATGTACATCGTGACCTTTTGATTATTGATTGTCTTTCAGTATTTTGCACAGCGTTGAGACGTTCTTAAGTTCGAAATATCTTACTTCAGACTGAATTCACAACTGAAATGCATCTGTGCGGTTTATGAAACTTATTGTGCGTCATTTGTTACATATTTAAAGACAGGATAGTTGGTAGTGAAACGATAAACTTGCGAGGTTTGTAGGAGGAGTTACGAGGAATCGTTCGTGCATTCTGTTATCCATGAGGTAATTACTGCATTGTACAAATTGCAGATGATGACATTCGAAGCTTGTTACTTGATGCATCACTACAAATACGAAAAATATCCTCTAATCTCGATGTTATTTGTAGTGTGTTGTGCTGATTTTGATGTGTTCTTAAGTTTCGTAATAGGCTCGTTCAGACTACCTTATCCAAATGACGTCTGACGGTTAATAAATCAGAGGATGAATTCGAAGTATAGTATACGTTTATTGTAGCACACCACCATAAGGATAGCAGACCACAGACAGACCAGGCAGACACACCAGTGAGCGAATATGCGTCTGAGCGAATGAATTAATAAGAATAAAGTGTTCGTATATATACAAAGGAAAATATCTGAGTCATCGTGATATTCAAGAGATTAATATGAAAGCGAATAGGATGCATATGTGCGTAGGGCGTGAAGCAATGCTCAGTCATACTAGCTCACGCAAACCAGATAATAAAAAATACCAATGGTACATAAAAATTGTTGCTAAGAGAATGGCTTGGTTAAGGAAATTAATCTAAGGGGGTTAAGCAAATTAAATGTAAGCGGATGCAAACAAATGTGGAGGCACTACAACAGCCCCCTTCAAGCAAACAAGGTTACGAAAATGTCTTTGTTTGCGAGAAAAAAATTGAAATTGTCGGAAAACATCAAAAGTTTCGGAAGTTAAAGTTATTCTATTCGCATACGTCCGTTAGTTCGCAAATGAACAGAAGATCAAACAAAATTAAAGCAATTTTTTCAGGTTACACCTCAATTTCGAAATACACTAAATGTATCGAAGGCAATAATAGATTTATTAGACCATTACGACTATTTCCACAATAAAGTAAATAATTATTTTCTGCATAATTTCGAAGATGCTTGATGAAATAAAGTAATAAAAATTTAGAAAAGAGTTTTTCACTCAATGCATGAACTAATGTGTACACACGTTTAAGGAATATTCAGTATATCGTTTTGTTTTTTCGCAAAAATAAGGTGTGCAAAATTCATTTGTCTGAAAGTACTGCAATGAAGGTTTCTTATGTAATAATTTTTAATCACTAGTTTTTCTCCTGTGTTAAATAATAATAACCGTTCTGAGCAACGTTCATATTGTTAGCCAGAAAACTGCAATAGCTTTTGCGTCAGTCAATAACTGATCGATTTCTATTCTGTGATCCGGGAAGTGTGAACACAGGTGCTACCTAATAATCATGAAACTGATTAAAAAAGTGACATGTGCGTGGTATGAAAATTGGATGTTGATTCAATAGACAAAAGAAGAAACTGATATAATTATTTAACTGATAGTTTCCACGATCACATAACAGTTTTTTTACTACTGTACATACGTTATTACTCAAATGCATCATTATTATATCATGTGTAATCTTCGGCGTTTATGGCTACAAGACAAGAAACTGACACACAATATTTCCTTGATTGTAAAAGAAAACTTTGGTTTCAACAATGAATACATAATTGATATATTCAGAGTGAGTATTCTATATTGATTCTCTATTGATTCTATATTGATTTTTACAACAAAACGGATCGTTCTATTGCAAAAAGCATAACAGATCCGCCCTTATTCGTCAGATCCGTTTAATGAAATAAAGATTTCGACTGCATGAACTAGTTGCTATTGTACAGTCTTTGTTGACAAAACTGCTCACCTCAGAAGCTCAGTCACATCAAAATTTATTTTCACTGACTTAACTGCAAAGTCGCGCATGGCGGCAGCTTTCTGAATTATTTCTTTAGATGTCTTTGTCTAGGACCGTCGCTTACTGTCAATCTTTAGGTTTACCTTGATGGTTCACTATAAGTGCATGTCTTGCAGATAATCGCTGGGACGGAGGTGAACAATGACATATATAGGTAACGTCAATGTTATGCACGGTAACTTTGCTGCAGAAATGACTTACGAATGAGCAAAGTAAATTTAACATTCTCACAAATGATGGACTACTGAAACTTGAATGAACTGGTGACAAAAATCAAAATTACAATTCTATTTGCAATATTAAACACTATTCATGTGGATGAAGTGAATAGCATTTGTCTTCCTTGCTACTCAGAGTGCAATTTCATGCACATCAGTGAACAACCTTGAGACTCATGAGATATCATGAAATGATGTCTATTATAGGAACTGTAAGTTCTAATTACGTCAATAAAAATACAAATAAGAAACATCATTCAAGGTAACCGAAGGAAAAAGTCATGACACAATAACAATTAGAAGCGCATGAATGACAGTAAAAATAAAAACCTACACGTTAACTACAATCTAATCTATGTAGAAGGAGATGACTGTGAAAAGGCGTTGATATTTATCAAATTTGTTCATTGTCCAGCGCTAAACTAAAGGACTGTCAACAAACATAATTATCTTAAGCCAGCTGTATTAGTATTTCTACGGAACTGTACAGAAAAGATAATAACTTTAATTTTAAATCCTTCATCAAATTTATATAACGCAATAATAATCAACACAAATTTTCATGAAATATTTCATCACATTTGCAGTCATACAGTGACTCTCACCAGATGTCAGCTTTCAGAACGTTTGTTTTCATTGAAAAGAGGCGCTGAACTGAAGCAAATGCAAATTAGTTAAGATGGTAACTGCAGAAGTTGTGGAGACAGAGTTTGATTTACCAGTGTTCACAAAACGCATCACTGTCCGATACACAAAATCATAAAACGGTAAAAAGTGTAATAAATGTAAATCTCCCTATCATATTCCAGTGTATTGATTTCAAATTTATTTGAATCTTTCAATATAACAATAAACTATTTGGTGGTTACAGTGAAGATACATGATATATGTATTGATGTCACACGACATTCTCATTTTATGCCTCAACAGCGGCGAAATTTTCCGTTGCTTTTCACTACATTGTGATAATAAGAAAGAGGGAAAAATATGTAATGTTTCCAAGAAATCTCGTTATCTGTTTTATTCTATAATTTATATTGATAGGTGAAGCGCGTTAGAAGGTGGACCATATTTTACAAATCAAAGTATCTTCACGTATTCGTTTATGTTGTTCACTGTGTATGAAACTGAATTAGGGTTTCCACGGTATATATGATTCGTTCATTGATATCATAATCGCTAGTCAATCAATTTATGTTGTCAACTTATTGGTGTATTCTAGTATATATAAAAAAGATTGTATTGAATCTTGCTTGGTTAACGCTTCTAATGAATCACGTGAGTTTGTAAGTTTTATTTTCATTATATCCTTCCAGCTTAGATTTTATTCAGGGTGAAATAGCCTAATTCGTTCAGTTTACTGAACTGCATTGACTTTTCAGACATAGATAGTTTTAAAAATCCATATATTCAAACGGTAATAAAGAGAAAGTTAGATAGATATTTATAGGTTGGTAATATAGACATATGAATTGGTAAAAGTATTGGGATGTCTTTATTGATGAATTTTCACAAACTACCTTATTTACCAATGTTGGACTCATTTCCTGATTTTGAAAAAAATTGTACTTGTAAGTATACTTGCTACCGAAAACGTGACATGGAAGATACAAGTCAAAGAATTGTTCAAATTTCTGTATAACCGATATGATGAAATACTTCATCTTGCTGTTTCTAACAACTTTTCAAATTCTGGCAAATTCACTTCAAACTGGGAATTATTAGCATCATAATACCTGAATATTTCGCTCATGATAACAATTGCATTTGGTCCAGTGCCAGGGTGAAATGACAATATCGCAAGTTGCAATTCATCACCGTGCATGTGTGCATTTGAAGTTTTCCAACAATTCACTGTCGCTGAACCAGAATGACCTTAGGGTTTTGGCAGAAACCTGCTCGATTATCTGGTATCATATTATTGTAAGTCATAAAACACATTAATATTGACAATCTTATATCTTAACCATTCATTTAAAATCATTTTCTCATCAGTTTACTATTAGTTATGATAGATTCGGATATCAATTTCTCGAAAAAGTTATGTTCAAAGATCCTAGAAAAAAGTGCATTCGTCTGAAATGATCCTGAACCTGAAAGGAACAAATGATGATTTGTTGGACAATTACTCATCTCATTGTCGTCCTGTTCACGTATTTTTATGATTATATAAATATAATACTTACTCGTTTACAATACTGCCAATTTGTGGCCGAAATATTCGATGAAACGTTTGATGTATCATATTAAACTGTACGTACACTTCATTTAAACGTTACTGATTGGTAGCACTAATATTCGCAGTCATCATTATTCGCAACAAAGCTCTTCAACCTGCATCTTCATGGAACAAGATCTTCATTATTTTGACTGTTAGTGGACCATGATCTTTATCATCGTGTGTATGTTCAGTTAGTTTTTACAGGTGTAATTACATATATTGTTGAAGATTCACAATAAATTTCTTGTGCGCTTGTTTCAAAAAGCAACTGCTGAAAAATAAACAACTTTTAAAAAATGCTCAAGTTTGTATCCACATCAGCATTCACTTCTTCATACAGTGTTATTCATCAGTGTGTCTGAGAATGTAAATAAATCATAGCTTATAGTGGGCATGTATAATAATGAATCGGATGATGGAAGAATGATACGATGAGTAAAGAGTGAAAAATAATTGTGCGTCACGTACGGCTGAATGAACAGATAAATGAAGCTTTGTTTGAATAATCACTACTTTTATACTTTCAAAAATTTTGATGTATAGAAGCTTTTAACTGACACACTTTCATTCATTTTGATTTGCGGATGCTTCCGCACTCCTGGATTATCTTCAATTTTTATACTAAGAAGAGAATGAATCAATTTTGATCCTTGAAAACAAAGATGTGTGTAGTTGATAACTTCAGTAATCCTTACTATGATTTTTAATTTTCATATGTCATGTTTGTCTCATTAGCTGCCGCATCTTATAATCATATGTTCACGGAATTCGAAAATTCATCTGCGATATATTTTACTGTTCAAAAAAGCACTTAACATACGGTTAGACAATTGGACTGGTCCACCGTGCGTTATATTTGACATAAACGCATTACCAGTTATCCGTCGGTTATTTTTATCGATGTAGACTTATTTAACAATTTGTTTATTTCAAACTAACATATCACTTGTTTACTTATTAGCTGATCGTTTGGATAATCTGCGTTGGATGACTGAGCCCACATGGTAATTAGAAAGATTTATTAATTGCTGCTGATGTGGCGTGCATATTTACGATTCTCGCTCTTCTATTGGGTGGTAAATTGCCAGATTACACCCGAAAATTGAGAATAGCATGATTTTCCTTTTGTTGTTTATTTATGGTAGCTAGAGTTGCTTTCTTTGTTCTAAACGTAGTTTGACGTTTTTCAAAATACGTAAGCTGATCAGAAGAAATAACTTCAACATATACACAATGTTTGCAGACAACATATCAATCACATTATGATGATGAATTTTCTCAGTTCCGAATTAACGCGATGCGTTTTTTTCGTAGTTACAGCACTCAGTAGATTTGCGGATGTATAATTTTTCAGCAGATCGATTCAAATGTACGGAAATGAATATGTTATTCTTCTGTTCTAGTATGCATTTGCACTTCTGTACTTGATCAGTTTGTGTGGTGCAATGTTTATTGTAAGTAACTGATGAACGTTGGATTTCATACTTATTTAACTGTTTCTGCATATTGAGCATTTTCCCATATTTTAAAACAGACAGAAATTAAAACTTTTGGGCTCATGAGAAATGAATGCAATGTATACTCCAGAAATCTTTTCAGAAGATTATTAGTCGAAACTTTCTTATTTCCAATATTATAATATGAAGGATTGCATATTAGTTATTGGATTGCAAATGTGAGATATCAAGTATGTTTCTTTGGTCAACCAACTGGATGTTGATTTTTGATTAAACAAGGACCGAAGATATAACTCAGTTATCATCTGGTTTGTTTCGATGATGTGAAATTACTAGACGACCGACCGTTCATTTCTACATATCTTCAGTTTTATGACAAAATTACGAGCTGATCGCACTGACCATATATTACTTGATGAAATATTGCAATCAGAAGACTACTCTCTATCGCACATGATTTGCGTATCCAAATTCGAGTTTTTTGACACTGTCGATAATTTCATAATTTCATGTCAATTATTTCTTCCATTGTTATCAATACTACATAATTACACAGTGAAATGATCATACATTTTCATTGATTTTTATTTGTTTATAAAATATCCTAAGAAATTATAATGCGTTCTATCCTGGTGAACAGTATTTTTCCATCAATATTTTAATACACCTAATGTCTTGTGATGGACTTTTGTTACTTTGATTTTCACTGCAAATCAACTTATGTCAGTCAGTCAGTTGCAACGTAGAACTTCGTACGTAAGTACATCAGTTCATGTCGCCATACCACATCAGCACAGAGATATATTTGTCAATTTAAATCAAATAGTAGAAGAGGTAGTAAAGGTATTAGAAGTAATCGGAGAGGTTAGAATTAGAAGATATTATTCACGAAGTATGATTCAATGAGTTGAGTTTAGAAAGTAAAACCTAGAGGTGTTGAAGAACCCAGTAGATTAGGATTTGAGAGAACACAAAGAATAAATGCACCGGCGCCATGGCGAACGATTTTCAACCATGTCATACAAGGTCTCTAACCATTGATGACTTTCGTCTCGCGGACCCCAACCAGGTAGTCGACAATTACCGACATGGCTAAGTCCACTCGTCAGTGACTTCATGGATTTATGCCATGTTTTGGTCTGGCCGCCCCTAACTTTCTTCTAACCTATTCCTACACACAAAACAAAGCTCGACGAGGCAGTCGGTGGTTAGGCATACGCAACACGTGTCCCAACCACCTAAACTGATGAAGTTTCACCACTTCATCTATTGATCTGCCATTCTTACCTAGTACCCGTTTCCTAATAACAGCGTTGCTCACTCGGTTGTCTCACGGTATTCGAGCAATGCTTCGAAGACACCTATGATCGAAAACCAATAACCGACGAATATCTTCTACTCTCATAGGCCATGTTTCACAGCCATAAAGTAAGACGGAGCGAATCACTGCGCAGTACACTCATCCTTTAGTAAGCAAACGGATATCTCGCCTACACCATAAGTGATGCAGGTTGGCAAAAGCCAATCGAGCCTTCTGTATCCGTGCCGAGATTTCGTCAGTCATCAGGCCATCGGCACTGATGAGACTCCCAAGATAAGTGAAGTGGTCTACACGTTCGACCACTTCACTCCCTATCACTAGTTCAGGTGCCGATGAAACCCAATCTTGAAGCAACATTTTGCATTTCGAAAGGGAAAACCGCATCCTGAACATGCTTGCATTGTTGCTTAGGGTAGTCAGAAGACTCTGCATTTTGTCAGCGTCTTCATCAAGTAGGACAATGTCATCGGCATATTCTAAGTCAATAAGCGAGCCACCTGGTAGAAGGTCTACTCCTGAAAATTCAGACGAGGATAAGGTTATTTCTAGAAGCATGTCTATGATAAAATTAATCAAAAATGGAGAAAGTGGACATCCCAGACGGACACCACTTGATGTAGAGAATTCAAATGGCAGTTCGCCATAAGCCCTCACTCGAACAGTGGTGTTCTAGTAAAGAGCTTGCATAAGGTTAGTGTGGTTATTTGGTACACCTTTCAATGACAGACACTGCCACAGAACCTTACGATCAACAGAGTCAAATGCCGCCTTAAGGTCCAGGAAAACAACTATTGTCGGACGCCTAAATGTGTGTCTATGTTCCAGAACCTGTCTGAGTGTGAAGACGTGGTCTATACAGCCACGTCCAGGTCGAAAACCATCCTGGTTTTCTCGAGTCTGCTCTTCACGAGATTTCGTTAAGCGTCGAAGTATTACTGTGGCCAATATTTTAGATACTATATTAGTTAGATTTATTCCTCTGTGATTTTCACAAAGAGACTACTGTCCTTTCTTACAGATTGAGACAATCAGTGATTGGGACCAGTCGGATGGGATTACGTCCAGTTCCTAGATTCTACCTAAGATCTCAGTCAATCTGGCTGCTAAAACTGGACCACCATCCTTAAATATCTCAGCGGTCAGTCTATCTGGACCCGCAGCTCGCCCTCGCTTCAGATTTCCTAACGCGTTTTCAACTTCATTAAGACTGAGGGGACTTACGTGGATTTGCCATTCAGGATGACTGCAGATCGTGGGTAACTGAATAGTGGCTCGAGGCCAGTTGAACTGATCCCTAAAGTGTTCTGCTCATCGATCCAGTCTCCTGGACTGAGAATAAATAATAGTCCCATCATTTTCTGAGATAGTCTCACTTACACTAGGATTCCTAATACCAGTTTCCTTGATAAGTCGGAAAAGTTGTCTACCGTTTACGATCGCCGCTGCCTTTTCCATCGCTTTTGCTTTCGCCACCCACCACTGTTCGCGATCGTTACGTAGGCCTTTTAGAAGTCTGCGCCTAAGTTGACTTCGTTCTTCATC
>CALYCR020000743.1:0-12565 GCA_944470395.2 Schistosoma turkestanicum
GTGTGGTGCTGTGGTGCGAACTACTTATAAGTAGTATATAGCGTGAGTGTCAACGTAAAGTCTGGTAGCTTAATATGGGGGGAAGATCAAGAAAGGAAGAGTCAGAAAACAATGGAATTTGTATGAAACGCATGAATAGTGACTATGGATTGATGTTTGGCAACAGGAACAGTCCAGTCCCATAGGATGAACTGATCTTTTGCAAATGAACGATTTACGATATGGTTTTCCGATTTTATTGAGTAACTCTGTAATTTCGTTAAATACAATTCGGTTGCCTCACACCTGTTTACTAATTCATTACACTTCTACCGTTAACGAAATATTGCAGCGACTTGAAATATTACATGTATTGTTCGATTTAATCTCACTTGATTTTCCGCGAACAGTCTATAAACAGATTTGTCGCCATCAAATGAGTAGCGATAAATTTATAATTGAAAATCAAACGTCATATTCCATCTGCACCCAGACCAGTCGTTGGAGCGTACACAGTTTAGTTTTCTCTAAACCAGAGTTCACCAAATCAGATAAAATAAATCTCTCTTATTCTCGTGTTCATATCTTGATCTTTTATTATCTCAACTCCTTTGTTTCTTCATTTTCCATTGACCTCATTACCTTAGAAATATTTCAGTTAAGTCATTTGTTTTTCTTGTGAAAAACGCATGATTTTGTCAGATTTGTGAATATCATTTTTATCACCAGTAATAAATGAATTGGAATGTGAGTAGGCTAGCCAGCTGAATACTATGACCAGAATAAACTGTGTGTGATGTTTGTTGAGACACAAATTAGACCAGCCACATTTCGTTGACGAGAGACTGAGGAAATATGGTAATTTGGTGAGGTATATTATATCAGGTCGGTCATTCAGTTAGTCGAACGAAATACTGAATATCGAAAATTGACAGACTGAACGAGTTTTGATTGTTCTGTATTTCCAGATGTTATTCGAAGTTATCAACGTTTCACAACATTGTTTCACATTCACTTGATTCTTTTCCAAACAAACACATTCAGCAATAATCGATTGATTAGTCCATCCATATTGATTACCGATAGATTCACTCTTGCACATAATTTATTGAGGTATATTCAAACTTCATATTTCCTTTTTATTATGTTTGTTGTAAAACATTCGAATTCGTGTTAAGAACCGTGAGAATATTTTGCAATGAAAACATCATGGAAATCTTTTCAAGAATAAATCTTATCGTTGTATGATTACTTCTTCTCTTTACTATATTCCTCTTAGTTATATCTTATGTTGACAAATGTGTTTCATCAATGAGAATAAAGCACTTTCAATTATTTTGTGTTTCATGTTATCCATGAAACGGAACATCATAAAGTACTTGCTCAAATGCTTGGTCAAACGTGAATGACTTTTGTTCAACTTCTGATGAATTCTTCTCTGTATTCTACTGAGTAGTTATAAAAGAGAATGAATGATATTTTTTTGTATAGAATTGTTCACATTGGACTTTGATTTCAAATTTCAAATAATTTTGGTTTCATTTTCAAATCGAATTCTACAACTTGCCCACACAGTATCATATCTGTTTAATCTACAGTTAAATAATTGACTCCACATAAATAATCTGTCATTTTCATATTGAATTCCTGAATCAAGAACAATAAACATTGTCATTCATCTTGTTCTAGCAAAGATTTGTTTGTCGACAACACTACCGCAAATACTACAAATACTGTAAGCTCAACTTACAATTTAACGAAGACAGTTACTACATTTGCCTGTTTTAAATATTGAATGCTTTTCATAATTACTGTTACTTCTACTGTTATCGTAATATTGCAGCGACTTGAAATATTACATGTATTGTTCGATTTAATCTCACTTGATTTTCCGCGAACAGTCTATAAACAGATTTGTCGCCATCAAATGAGTAGCGATAAATTTATAATTGAAAATCAAACGTCATATTCCATCTGCACCCAGACCAGTCGTTGGAGCGTACACAGTTTAGTTTTCTCTAAACCAGAGTTCACCAAATCAGATAAAATAAATCTCTCTTATTCTCGTGTTCATATCTTGATCTTTTATTATCTCAACTCCTTTGTTTCTTCATTTTCAATTGACCTCATTACCTTAGAAATATTTCAGTTAAGTCATTTGTTTTTCTTGTGAAAAACGCATGATTTTGTCAGATTTGTGAATATCATTTTTATCACCAGTAATAAATGAATTGGAATGTGAGTAGGCTAGCGAGCTGAATACTATGACCAGAATAAACTGTGTGTGATGTTTGTTGAGACATAAATTAGACCAGCCACATTTCGTTGACGAGAGACTGAGGAGATATGGTAATTTTGTAATATGAAATTGTTTGAAACTTCATTATGCAGATGGAATTCATGGTAAGTTGAATTCATTGCAAATGATCAGCTTAATTTTTCAGTCATTAATCCAAATATGTTTTGAATATATCAGCGTAATTTGAACTGTTATACTTTTTGTGTACCTGAACGTTGGACACGATGATTGCGAATGATAATTTCGGAATAGACTTAACGTTGTATATAGTAAATTCACTATACCTGCTGCAAAGGTAGTCACAAAATAATGCACTCCATTCATCATAATGTGATGGTTGAAATTTCCATATGATTTTACTTTCATGTAAAATACATCCATACTTCGACTAAGCACAAGGTTACAGTAAGAAATATTGATTTTCTACGTAAAATACGTCGTATAAGTTTGCCAGACACCATCAACAAGACCCCACTTTAAGAAAGAACAAACCAAATTACATTGGAGGAGGAAATCAGGAAAATGGAATGGAAGGGAACAGGACCCACAGTGCGAAAATTATTCAAATGCGTCACAGGACAAGCCCTCACTTTGAACACAAGTGCAAAAGAATATAGGAAGATCAAGGTACACATTACGCCGCAAAACAGAGAAAGACATGAGAAAAATGTACAAACGTTGAACAGAACTCGAGAAGGAAGCCGAGGTAAGAGTTGATTGTAGAGATCTGGTCGGCGTTGAACTTTATATAAGGGGAATCAAGCGTAAATAGGTGAGCCTGTGCAACGTGACTGTCAGAATCGCTGATTGTGTGAAAGATTCATGAATACATTCAGTCTGGTCATTGATCATTATCTTCAACCTGAGTCCAATTGATGTGTACCATATTAGATTCATTCACAAAGATGACTTGCAGGAAGTGGCTGTGAACGCGAATCAATTACATATGCCACCAACTACATCATTATCCACAGATAATGCGATGTTGCTGTTGTTTTGGTTTACATTTCGGAATCCTTTTTTGTGTAATAACTGTAGAATCTATTTTGAAGCTTTTGTTTTCGGGAAATTCCTCCATGTATATATATTTGTGTTATGATATGACTGATTCTTCTGTTTGATATTTTAGTACTCTATTTGATTTCATTTTGAGATTTTATCATTTGTATCTTGTTATTATTTCTATACCTTGTGCTTATATCGAAGTTTTTATGTTTCCTTCTGAATCGTACATATGTTGTTTAAAATTGATATTTATCGTGGCTTCAGCCATATTTGTATTTGATACTCCAGCAGTAACGGACTGGAAGCAGTTATTCTTCCAGCAACGGAACCTATAGTGGTTATTGGAAACTCGGAGGTGTAATACTGTTTTTGTAGTTGTTTGAATCCCTTTTTTTCATTAAATATAGAACTTTTCTCTACCAGAATAATCCTTTTCGCGTATGAACATACACCTATTGGGTTGTAGCGAACTGCAAGAGTAAAAACTTAACAATTACAGTGTGAATAAGAGGTGACTGAAGCGTTAAATCTATTGGATCTGTAAATTTGAATAGGTATGACACTGATTTCGACAATGATATATGCAGCAATGCCTCTGTTTCACCTAATTTTTTTGGCTGCAATTATGTTTTAACGGAAAGAAAACATCATTCACTATGCTACAAACAGTTCACGAAAATAATTCGGACATCAATTCTATTTTTTTAGCACTTGACCTATCTATGCTGCTGAAATAATAACCACAATATATCCCTGTTAACTTATCATGATTTCAGTACTGTCAAATCTGTACGTTTTCACGTCCATGTCACATCATCGCACATGTTGACTGGTCGAATCGTGACAGTTGTGATTGTTGAATGCAGAATAATTGGAAGAACCCATTCATTCTGTTGTCAGATCAATATACAATTACCATGATTTGGGCAGACATGTACTAGCCCCTTTGTCAGCTAGTCCTTACCTGTAATTTCTGTGTACATCTTAAGCTTGCGATATGAGGGTCAGTAACTGTCCACTTTGCAGTAGTCTAGTCTTCACGATTATAAAAATTGTTTTTCATTTCTACTCTATAAATAGTTGTGTTTAGTTGTGGTTTATCCTGACACAGTTATTCCTCATTCAGATGAAAATTCGCAACACATTTGCTTACGCTGATACTGTTTTATTACAGCTGAACACACAGTCAAATCATCTGATCATCACTATGTTGAAACAAAATTTCATTTTTAACGAACAGACATATTTTTTATGCAACATTGTCACGCGTTGTAGCTGTCGTCTTCTATTTAATAATCATCATGTCATTGTTTGCTTGTTCTTCGAGGAATAAAATAGTATACCATTTAGAGTTCTTAGAAAATAAATCTTGGTTCGCAAGTCATTCACCGATATTTCACATTACTGACATTATTTAACATGTCTACGCATATCGAATCGATATATGGTGAATGAACTGGTTTTATGCCATAATCCTGCAAACCATCTACTCAGTGTATCGTATAACACTAACAGTATACTGTTTTCAACAACGACCCATATTATGCAACATTTTGAAAGTTGTTTATCATGACGATATTAGGCAATCCTTTTGCCCAAACATGTTAAAATACAAGTCATATGAACAGTTTGAAAGTATTTCATCACAAAATATAAATGCTATGAAGATCATCCCTCACTCAAGTGCAACATCGTGTAAGATAAACATTCATGTAGAGTTATATTGGTGAATGGTCAGTTTAACTAAACTGGTAATGATTCCATTGATGTTATTGCACAACAGAGAATGCTCTTGCAATACTTATTTATTGATGCTTATTTCAACGAAGTGTAATAACTTGACAATAGCAATCATCATTGATCATCCAAAGAGAAATATACATCGGTAGATATATCACTGTTAAATTTATCACAGTATATGACTGTGATATATCAAATAAAACATTGATAATTTTAATGTCTTCTAGCATATTTTGAAATTTTCAGTTTTAGTGAATCACTAAAATCTTCAGTCTGTATCCGTAGGACTTTTGAATATCATAATATAATGTTGCTTCATCACGTTGAGGAAAACATTCCTATAGTTTTTTTTACAAAACGTATGCTCAAAAAATGCAACAAGTATATACTCATATTAAATATAACACTTACGATTTTTGGCAGACTGAACTATGATCGCCGACATGACAGTGATGGCCAACAGAAACCACAATGTTCTTATTGTCATTTAGTTGCTAATCAAATAAAATATTGTTCTAAACATTGAAGAATAGTAGCAAACAAGAAATTATTTATATGTCTTAGACCAATTGACCATGATGAGAACTGACTGAATTTTCAGCCAAATACCATTAGATATGAATATCGACGTTATTTAACTGATCACAAGGCAATGAATGTGAGACCATTTTTCAAATTTATTTCAAATATAACAAATTTAAAACTTAGATTGTCGATTGACTTATGTGTAAAGGTATAATTTTAGGAGATGATAAACGTAGGAATGAAAAATATTGAAGAGTAATTATTTCATAGCATAAATCGATAAATAAATGTATACTAAGATTATCAGAATTTTATAAAACAATTGTTTATTTGTTAGAAAATAATTAGTGACAGCAAAATTGAAATAAAGTAGAAGTGAAATATAACATAACTTTTATTTTCGAAAAATATATCAAAACATTTTATTTCGGAATATTATGATTACAAAGATTGAGATTAATATGAAACATATAATCAGGCAATTATTCAAAGAAGTCTGTGGCCTACATATTCAAAAACTCAATAAATCATCTTTCAGTCGACAAACTGAAACAGCAAATTTGAAACTTACTATCACTTCGATATTACAATGTGTGATATGAGCAAACAAATTCTACACACTGCTCAGTCAGTGTTGTGATCGAATTTCAGTGTATTTTAAATAAAAAAAACGGACTAACAGATATATGATTCATTGTCTGAGTTTCTGCCGTCTTTTGTTATCATCGAAATCCCTTTCTTCTGACCTCACAAACCCGATTGTATCTGACTATACATAGATTTTATTTTGTTAAAAGCGTGATTCACACAATACTGTGAAGTCATTCTTACCACTGCTAATTAAAGAACAGAAATGTGAGTAAGCAGACCATCTCAGTATTAGGACCAGCCTGTAATTGGATTTTCTACCGTAGCCGTTCAATTCGATTCCAATAGACGTATGTCGGACGTATTCTCCTATTTAGAATATAAAAGCACAATAATTCTGGTTGAAAATGGTCTATTAATAGAGAATAAATGGAAATACAAACGGTACCTAACAAATTTTACGCCTTCCAATTCAAAATTACTCTGAATGAGTATCGAGGTTGCGAAGATTAGGTGAACTCCTATACCGTACGGTGTCAAATCCAAAAATTTGGCGGTAGCCATATTTTATCAAATTTAAACAACATATGTAAAGTTCAGAAGCAAAAATAAAAACTTCAATATAAGTACAAAATATAGAAATAATAACAATATACAATGATAAAATCTCAAATTGGAATCAAATGAAATACCAAAATGTCAACAGAAAGAGTCCGTCATGTCATAACAAAAATATATAAACATGGAGTGTTTTTCCAAAAAACAAAAAATTCAAAAAGGATTCTACACAGTAAACGATGTTATTCTACACTGTGTGATTGCTTTGATAAGAATTAGAGAAGACTACAGTAGTCCATGAGAGAGACACTAAGCAAATATAGTAGTGTGATCATGCATATTGCATGATGTCGTTAGTTTGATTCTGCATTTCTAATCTTTTAGTTTTATTCTCTGAATTGCTAGGTCGTTTCAAAATTTGCTCCGTTTCTTCAAATAGCTTTGAATTTATGAATTTATGGACTTTCTATCTGTATATTTCGAGTTTTTTGTTGATTAGCGTTACGTGTAAGCAAACAGACATTGCCAATCAATGCGGAAATGAAAATCCGTGATTCGCGGGAGATTTAAGCTCTCAAATTAGAAAATAGGTCGATAAAACCGACTATAATTTGTTGAATGAATTGATCACCAAATTAAAGCAGGAATGTAGAAACTTAAGTTTGCCACCAGCAGACGCACATCAGTCAAATTATTAAGTATAACTTCGTATTTATCAGACTACTATCAAATCAATAGTACACACATTTTCTGTATTAAACTTAGAAAATACGATATCATAAATGGAGTGCAATGCACCATACAGAAGAAAACCAAACACAGAAACTAATTTACTAGATGCAAAAGATATTTCATAGACCTTGTAGAATCTTTTTTGAATGTTTTGTTTTTTGGAAAATCCCTCCATGTTTATATATTTGTGTTATGATAATTTTAATGTCTTCTAGCATATTTTGAAATTTTCAGTTTTAGTGAATCACTAAAATCTTCAGTCTGTATCCGTAGGACTTTTGAATATCATAATATAATGTTGCTTTATCACGCTGAGGAAAACATTCTTATAGTTTTTTTTACAAAACGTATGCTCAAAAAATGCAACAAGTATATACTCATATTAAATATAACACTTACGATTTTTGGCAGACTGAACTATGATCGCCGACATGACAGTGATGGCCAACAGAAACCACAATGTTCTTATTGTCATTTAGTTGTTAATTAAATAAAATATTGTTCTAAACATTGAAGAATAGTAGCAAACAAGAAATTATTTATATGTTTTAGACCAATTGACCATGATGAGAACTGACTGAATTTTCAGCCAAATACCATTAGATATGAATATCGACGTTATTTAACTGATCACAAGTCAATGAATGTGAGACCATTTTTCAAATTTATTTCAAATATAGCAAATTTAAAACTTAGATTGTCGATTGACTTATGTGTAAAGGTATAATTTTAGGAGATGATAAACGTAGGAATGAGAAAAAATTGAAGAGTAAGAATTTCATAGCATAAATCGATAAATAAATGTATACTAAGATTATCAGAATTTTTGAAAACAATTGTTTATTTGTTAGAAAATAATTAGTGACAGCAAAATTGAAATAAAGTAGAAGTAAAATATAACATAACTTTTATTTTCGAAAAATATATCAAAACATTTTATTTCGTAATATTATGATTACAAAGATTGAAATTAAAATGAAACATATAATCAGGCAATTATTCAAAGAAGTCTGTGGCCTACATATTCAGAAACTCAATAAATCATCTTTCAGTTGATAAACTGAAACAGCAAATTTGAAACTTACTATCACTTCGATATTACAATGTGTGATATGAGCAAACAAATTCTACACAATGCTCAGTCAGTGTTGTGATCAAATTTCAGTGTATTTTAAATAAAAAAAAAGGACTAACAGATATATGATTCATTGTCTGGATTTCTGCCGTCTTTTGTTATCATCGAAATTCCTTTCTGCGCACCAATTTCTTCTGACCTCACAAACCCGATTGTATCTGACTATACATAGATTTTTTTTTTGTTAAAAGCGTGATTTGCTCAATACTGTGAAGTCATTCTCACCACTGCTAATTAAAGAACAGAAATGTGAGTAAGCAGACCATCTCAGTATTAGGACCAGCCTGTAATTGGATTTTCTACCGTAGCAGTTCAATTCGATTCCAATAGACGTATGTTGGACGTATTCTCCTATTTAGAATATAAAAGCACAATAATTCTAGTTGAAAATGGTCTATTAATAGAGAATAAATGGAAATACATACGGTACCTAACAAATTTTACGCCTTCCAATTCAAAATTACTCTGAATGAGTATCGAGGTTGCGAAGATTAGGTGAACTCCTATACCGTACGGTGTCAAATCCAAAACTTTGGCGGTAGCCATATTTTATCAAATTTAAACAACATATGTAAAGTTCAGAAGCAAAAATAAAAACTTCAATATAAGTACAAAATATAGAAATAATAACAATATACAATGATAAAATCTCAAATTGGAATCAAATGAAATACCAAAATGTCAACAGAAAGAGTCCGTCATGTCATAACAAAAATATATAAACATGGAGTGTTTTTCCAAAAAACAAAAAATTCAAAAAGGATTCTACACAGTAAACGATGTTATTCTACACTGTGTGATTGCTTTGATAAGAATTAGAGAAGACTACAGTAGTCCATGAGAGAGACACTAAGCAAATATAGTAGTGTGATCATGCATATTGCATGATGTCGTTAGTTTGATTCTGCATTTCTAATCTTTTAGTTTTATTCTCTGAATTGCTAGGTCGTTTCAAAATTTGCTCCGTTTCTTCAAATAGCTTGGAATTTATGAATTTATGGACTTTGTATCTGTATATTTCCAGTGTTTGTTGATTAGCGTTACGTGTAAGCAAACAGACATTGCCAATCTATGCGGAAATGAAAATCCGTGATTCGCGGGAGATTTAAGCTCTCAAATTAGAAAATAGGTCGATAAAACCGACTATAATTCTTGGATGCATTGATCAACAAAATTAAAACAGGAATGTAGAACCTTAAGTATGCCAGCAGCAGACGCACATCAATGAAATTATTAAATATAATTTCATATTTATCAGACTACTATCAAATCAATAGTACACATATTTTCTGTAATAAATTTAGAAAAAACGGTTTCATAAATGGAGTGCGAAAGCAGCATACAGAAGAAAACCAAACACAGAAACTAATTAACTAGATACAAAAGGCATTTCATAGACATTGTAGAATCTTTTTTGAATGTTTTGTTTTTTGGAAAATCCCTCCATGTTTATATATTTGTGTTATGATAATTTTAATGTCTTCTAGCATATTTTGAAATTTTCAGTTTAGTGGCATCCCTAAAATCTTCAGTCTGTATCCGTGGGATTTGAATATCATAATATATGTTGCTTATCACGTTGAGGAAAACATTCTTATAGTTTTTTTTTACAAAACGTATGCTCAAAAAATGCAACAAGTATATACTCAAATTAAATATACCACTTACGAATTTTGGCAGAGTGAACTATGATCGCCGACATGACAGTGATAGGCCAACAGAACCAGAATGTTCTTATTGTCATTTAGTTGTTAATTAAATAAAATATTTGTTCTAAACATTGAAGTAATAGTAGCAAACAAGAAATTATTTATATGTTTTAAGACCAATTGACCATGATGAGAACTGACTGAATTTTTCAGCCAAATACCATTAGATGTGAATATCGACGTTATTTAACTGATCACAAGGCAAATGAATCTGAGACATATTTTCAAAATTTATTTCAAATATAACAAATTTTAAAACTTAGATTGTCGATTGACTTATGTGTAAAGGTATAATTTTTAGGAGATGATAAAGTAAGGAATGAGAAAAAATTGAAGAGTAAGAATTTCATAGCATAAATCGATAAATAAATGTGTACTAAGATTATCAGAATTTTTTAAAACAATTGGTTTATTTGTTAGAAAATAATAGTGACAGCAAAATTGAAATAAAGTAGAAGTGAAATATAACATAACTTTTATTTTCGAAAAATATATCAAAACATTTTATTTCGTAATATTATGATTACAAATATTGAAATGAAAATGAAACATATAATCAGGCAATTATTCAAAGAAGTCTGTGGCCCTACATATTCAAAAACTCAAATAAATCATCTTTCAGTTGATAAACTGAAACAGCAAATTTGAAACTTTCCTATCACTTCGATATTACAATGTGTGATATGAGCAAACAAATTCTACACATTGCTCAGTCAGTGTTGTGATCAAATTTCAGTGTATTTTAAATTAAAAAAAAGGACTAACAAATATATGATTCATTGTCTGATTTTCTGCCGCTCTATTGTTATCATCGAAATTCATTTCATGCGCACCAATTTCTTCTGACCTCACAAACCCGATTGTATCCTGACTATACATTAGATTTTATTTTTGCTTAAAGCGTGATTTGCTCAATACTGTGAAGTCATTCTCACCACTGCTAATTAAAGAACAGAAATTGTGAGTAAGCAGACCATCATCAGTATTAGGACCAGCCTGTAATTGGATTTCTAACGTAGCAGTTCAATTCGATTCCAATAGACGTAATGTTGGACGCTATTCTCCCTATTTAGAATATAAAAGCACAATAATTCTAGTTGAAAATGGTCTATTAATAGAGAATAAATGGAAATACAAACGGTACCTAACAAATTTTAACGCCTTCCAATTCAAAATTACTCTGAATGAGTATCGAGGTTGCGAAGATTAGGTGAACTCCCATACCGTACGGTGTCAAATCCAAAAATTTGGCGGTAGCCATATTTTATCAAATTTAAACAACATATGTACAGTTCAGAAGCAAAAATAAAAACTTCAATATAAGTAAAAATATAGAAATAATACAATATACAATGATAAAATCTCAAATTGGAATCAATAAAATACCAAAATGTCAACAGAAAGAGTCCGTCATGTCATAACAAAAATATATAAACATGGAGTGTTTTTTCCAAAAAACAAAAAATTCAAAAAAGATTCTACACAGTAAACGATGTTATTCTACACTGTGTGATTGCTGTGATAATAATTAGACCAGACTACAGTAGTCCATGAGAGAGACACTGAGCAAATATAGTAGTGTGATCATGCATATTGCATGATGTCGTTAGTTTAGATCTGCATTTCTAATCTTTTAGTTTTATTCTCTGAATTGCTAGATCGTTTCAAAATTTGCTCCGTTTCTTCACATAGCGTGAAATTTATGAATTTATGGACTTTCTAACTGTATATTTCCAGTGTTTGTTGATTTGCGTTACGTGTAAGCTAACAGAAATTGCCAATCAATGCGGAAATGAAAATCCGTGATTCGCAGGAGATTTGAGCTCTCAAATTAGAAAATAGGTCGATAAGACCGACTAAAATTTGTTGAATGAAATGATCACCAAATTAAAGCAGGAAGGGAGAAACCTAAGTATGCCAGCAGCAGACGCACATCAGTCAAATTATTATATATAACTTCATATTTATCAGACTACTATCAAAATAAATAGTACAAACATTTTCTGTATTAGAAAAAACGGTTTCATAAATGGAGTGCGAAAGCAGCATACAGAAGAAAACCAAACACAGAAACTAATTAACTAGATACAAAAGGCATTTCATAGACAACAAGAAGATTTCTGAAGCCATTTGAATTAGTTGTGTCACGCAGAGCCGTAAAATCTCTTCAATCTTTATTTTACAATCGAAGGTGAAATTATTTGCAGATGAGCTGTTTTCAGTAAGTAAAGTACTATATTGAACAAACCAACATCGAATTCAACTTCCCTAACCCGAACAATAATATACATTCAA
>CALYCR020000744.1:0-12558 GCA_944470395.2 Schistosoma turkestanicum
GAAGCGGTCTACACACGCGACTACTTCACTCCCTATCACTAGTTCAGGTGCCGACGCAAACCAATCTTGAAGCAACATTTCGTACTTCGAGGGTGAGAACCGCATCCCGACACATGCTGGCACTGTTGTTCAGGGTAGTCAAAAGACTCTGGATTTTGTCAACGTCTTTACCAAACAGGACTATATCATTGGCATATTCTAAATCAGCAAGCGATTTTCCTGGTAGAAGGTCTACTCCTGAAAATTCAGACTAGGATAAGGTTATTTCTAGGAGCATGTCTATGACATCATTAAACAAGAATGGAGAGAGTGGACATACCTGACGGACACCACTTGAAGTAAAGAATTCCGATGACAGTTCGCCGTAAGCTCTCACTTGACCAAAGGTGTGAGTAGAGAGCCGGGTATAAGGTTAGTGTACTTCTTTGGTACACCTCTCAATGAGACACCGCCACAGAACCTCACAATCGACAGAGTCGGTTGCCGCCTTAAGGTCCTGGAAGGCAACTATTGTAGGACGCCTAAATGTGTGTCTGTGTTCCAGGACCTGTCTGAGTGTGAAGATATGGTCTATAAATCCACGTCCAGGTCTGAAACCAGCTTGGTTTTCTCGAGTCTGCTCTTCACGAGCACTAGTTAGGCGTCTAAGCATAATCGAGGATAACAATTCGGGAACAACATTAGTTGGACATATTCCCCTGTGATTGTCACAAGAAGACTTTTGTCCTTTCTTACAAATTGGGACCAGTCAGATAGGATTACGTCCAGGTCCCTGATTCTATCTAACATATCGGTCAATCTAGCTCTTAAAAGAATTTATCTTACTTTGAACCGATAGCATGAACAGGATGACAATATTTAGGTGCCGGAGGACGAGAGTTAGTATACTTCTATTTCTGCTAGACTTGTTAGCAGTTAATAAACCGATAAGATCATATAAAATTAACGATGGTAGAAGGAGAAGCGAATCACCAACGCTTAAGTTGCAATTTATGTCAACATTTAGAAATATGAATGTAAGACAGAACTTGACAAGCTGTGCAAAATTCTTCCACAGTATAATATCAGTCTGATTTTCTAAACAAAAGAGCCATGGCATACGTTGTTTACCTGAATGTAACCGAAAAAATATACTCCTTTTATTGCTTGGGCAAACAACACTTTAGAAAAGTCCCAAATCACATACATTTTGTGAAGCTCTTTAAGATGAACCATAAAAAGGAATGATGTTCCGGAAAGTCAAACAGTAACTATTAATTTTCACAGTTCAGTATCGATACGCAGGCAGGCACAGATAATACAAACTACATTTGTAGAATCAAGGATCTCAAAGAATTTATATTACAATAGATTCGGGAAAAATTTATACAATGAAAATTCACCTCGGTTAGCAACCATTAATTTTTTGATTTTTTTCCCAGAAGCGGACTGAATTCCACCAACATCCGCAGTTGAAAAGTACCGTAGCGAAGGAAAGCTTCTCGATGTTCTAAGAAGCTGAGAAAAGCGCCTGGAGGCCAGAAGAATAGTTGACGACATTTTCAAAAATAATAAATCCTTCTACAGAATCTGAGGAGAAAATTGATTCCGCTGGGTTTTTCAAATTATCTCAAAACCCACCGATGAACTCTCTGTCCTTCAGTGATTGACAATGCCGTATTTAAACAACCCGATGTTCTGTAAAAAAGCTGTAATCCGTCGAAGTTGCACTCACTCAAGATTGCTATATGCACTAAGGCGTATAAGACTGATGACTACAGAACTGAAAACTTTATTGGATGTTCAGTATCGTCCTCCAGATTTAGTTTAAACCTATTGATTTCTTTGTGATCGATTCTCAGACTTTCGAGACGGTTCGAGAGATTTTGAGTTTTTTCACCAGTATGTTGCTAGAGACTGATATTTTAGACTCACAACCAACCTTAGATTTCATTCCTTTACTGGTTTTCCTAGTTGTTATAGTGTAAGGATTAGTAGCAACGTTATTTTTCAACATGTTACCTAATAGATTTTGAGCCGAAAAACGAGATAATTTGAAGATGGGAACAGGCAATATATAAGTGAAGTGAAGCTAATGATAATAACAAAGTTGAATGCTGAAGACACCATCCTTTCATCCCAAAGACCATCGGTAAATTTTTCTCGCCGATTCGCATCAATCATGACAAGCCGTGGTCGGTACATCAAGTAACCACGTCCGATGGTCGTGACATATAGGGACCGGGATGACCTGACTAAGGCACTCCAAGCTTGGAACAATTCGAAGAACGATCTGTCTATCCACATCAGGTGTTGCGAAAGCCGACCTAGATCTCTGAGACAACAACAGGGAGGACAAAAGGAACGCACAAAACTGAGAGATGACCTCAGTCAGCAAACCCTGGCACAAGACATGACTGAACTCACTGCACAGGCACGAAACCGGCAGGGGTCAGTTTCTACAGAACTTGCCAGCTCGGTTTGAACAAGTTTGAAAATCCGACAACGGCTGTTGCTGCAGAAGTGCATCAGGTTCTGAGACAAACCACCAAGTGCCTCTATTGCAACGTAATAGGACCAAGGGCTAAGCTGTTAAAAATCAGGAATACGTACTCTCAGATGGATCTGAAGATCATAATCCTAACTAAAACATGTCTATCCCCTGACATTTCAGACGACGAAGTGAGCTTGCCAGGCATGAAACTCTTTCAAGGAGATAGGGAACACCAAACTGGAGGAGGAATGGCAATATATTTTAACAGCCGAATGTCTATACGACACCCAACTAACTGAGGTGACTGAATCATAATGGTGTTGTTTCCACAAAAATGGCATGAAATACTTGATTGGATGGATGTACCGACCTCCTTCGGGTACTAATTCCCAGTAAAGCAAACTGACTCAGGTAATACTGCAAATGCCACTCCTGGGGTTTGATGAAATACTCTTAGCTGGAGATTTCAATACCCCATCTCTAAATCTCAGCGATCAGAGTACAACTCCCACTGGTTGATTTCAAAGACGACTTGGCACAGACATTAGAAGCTCTGAGCTGACTAAGCATGTATACATCGCCACTAGATGGACTAAAGAAGGAAAGTCCTCAAACCTGAATTATCTCTTAACAAATGACCAGCTCATGGTTGAGAATGTTCACGTGCATACACCAATAGGTAGTAGTGACCATGGCACTGTCTTGTTTAACATGGTCATAAACGAAACGCTCACACGGGACGATAGGGAACCCTGTCGTTGCTAAAATAGTGTAAATTATACCCGTATGAGAGAGGTCCTCCTACATGCCCAATGGCCACGGGAGTGGTGGAGGCTGACAGTAGATGATCACTGGCAAACAGTGAGAGATATCATCCAAAGCGATGTTGTTGACAATGTACCTCAGTCACACCACATGCGCGGGAACCGGAGAACCTGGGTTAGGCGCGGCAATGAACGCTTTCAATGAACTCTTTCTACAGGCGAAGAGGAGAACCTGGTACAAGTGGAAAGTCACTTCGAAGGATTCCGATCGGAGTTCTTACTTGGCGTTGAGAAACAGATGCAATACCAAAGTTCGAAGTGACAGGAGACAATTGCAGATGAAGCTAGCTGCCAAAATACAGGCAAACCCGAAGCATCTAGTTAGGTTCATGTCCGAAAGAAAACCTACTAATCAAGGGTTGTGTTCTGTAAAAGGATCGAGCGAAGAAGACCTCACCAACCTAGAGATGGCCGAGATCTTTAACACAAACTTTTCTGAGCAGTTAAACCAGGCATCCACATGTTCAGGGTACAAAGCAAACCCGTTTCCAGCTGACGGCTTAGGGATTATCCGAATCAGTCCCGACTTAATACTAAGGAAACTAACATACTTGCGCCCAGGTAAGTCACCAGGTTGTGACAATATTCGCCACATAGTCTTATAACAATGTACGGAAGCTCTCATTTCACCGATATGTGACTTGTTTAGACATTCACTGGACTCAAACCAACTCCCAGCTGAATCGAAACAAGCTACTCTTCTAGAATCTTTTTTGAATGTTTTGTTTTTCGGAAAAGCCCTCCATGTATATATATTTGTGTTATGATATGTCTGACTCTTTCTGTTGACATTTTGGTACTCTATTTTATTCCATTTTGAGATTTTATCATTGTATATTGTTATTATTTCTATATTTCGTACTTATATTGAAGTTTTTATGTTTGCTTCTGAACTGTACACAGGTTGTTTAAATTTGATATTTAATATGGCTACAGCCATATTTGGATTTGATACCGTGGCAGTTAGAACTAGTGTCACTTATTCTTTTGGATTCGGATACCCATGAGGGTAATTTGGACTTGGAAGGTGTATTAATAGTCAGGTAACTGTTTGTATTTCCATTTTATTATAAAAGTAGAATGCTTTCTCTTAGAATTATTGTGTTTTGATATTGGACTGGGGGATAGCGCGTTCAACCTACACCTAATGGAAACAAAGTGAACTGCTAGGGTAGAAAATTCATCTACTACTCTCTCTCCAATCTTCAAAGGAGGAGATAGAAAGGACCCAGCCTGTTACATACCAGTCGCATTACTACAAATGTTATCAAAGGTTATGGAAGGGCCAGTGGACGAGAAAATGAGGGAGTACGTGGATAAGAACAAAATACTTCATGAAG
This sequence comes from Schistosoma turkestanicum, assembly GCA_944470395.2. Lineage (NCBI taxonomy): Eukaryota > Metazoa > Platyhelminthes > Trematoda > Strigeidida > Schistosomatidae > Schistosoma > Schistosoma turkestanicum. The sequence continues at coordinate 4,638 of CALYCR020000744.1, forward strand.
CTCAACACGAGTCTCCGAAAGGCAGGTCGTGTGCATCTAATCTTCTCATAGCATGGGACAGTTAGACATCCTGTGTGAACCGAAAAATACCAGCTCTCGTAATTTTTCTCGACTTTGCAAAAGACTTTGACACAATACCCCACGCTCAATTAATCGCGAAGGTTGTGGAAATGGGCTTCACTGACTCACTCGTATCTTGGCTCAGAAACTACCTTGAGAATAGAAAGTTTCGCACCAAGGTCAACAGAGGGCACGAGTGCCTCACATGACGCAAACGATCTGTAACCTCAATGAAAGTCCGCTTCTTAATGTCTCTTCATTGCGCGACCTCGGTTTAATAACCACAGAAAGCCTCCAAACTGGTCCGAACCATGTAAGGGACGCAGCCAAGCCAAATGCAACTCTTCACTTTATCCGTAGACAACTTGGTGCTATGACCCTGCAATTATTTTCGACACTATTTAAGACGTATGCGCGACCACACTTGGAGGTTCACAATGTCATCGCACCCCCTCTGCTTAAAAGAGACATAAATCTCTAGGATCGAGTGCAGAGACGAGCAACGAAACGGGTGATAGGGTTGGAAAATAAACCTTACGACGATAGATTACAGCTCTTAGGGTTATTCTCCCTGAGCTATAGTAGAATCAGACGTGATCTGTTTATGGCATACAGCATATTAAGCACGCCAAACCATCCCAACGTGAGCACCTCACCGATGCAGCACCACCACTCCCCTCGAGACAATCCTCGAAAGATTGCACATCAGATTCGTTCGCACTTTTTCTCATTTCGAGTCGTCGCAACTTGGAACGCTCTCCCAGCCGAGGTGACCACAGCTGCCTCAGTGGACAGCTTTAAGAAGAGACTTGATAATCACGTACTCACATACGGATTATCATCTCCCTTGTGGACAAGCTGTTCATGATGCATATTTTGAGACCTGCTAGTTGTTATCATTGCCATCTCCTCAGATCACTTAATCTGTCTCGCCTATTATCGCTGTTTCCTCTCCCTTGCTTACTATTCTGTGCTCTCTCACAATCTTCATTACCAATTAATAATCTAAATCATCTATATATTACTCAGTTCTGAAATTCTATTCATATTAGCATTAGAATTTTATCCTTATTATCCTTATTATTTTCCACATTGCAACTAACTGATCTCCGATCTGCTAATCTGATAGCTGCTGGTATCCAAAAACTGTACTGCCCTGAAACAAACGTTTTCATTCAAATCCCGAGACATACAACCAACTACCAACTGACTAGAATTTGACAGTCGAGTGACTTGATCTCCATCCATCTGACATTACAGAACACCTGGAACCGTACTGAAAGAACAAGAATCGAGCGCGAAGAAATCAACTTGGTTTACGCTAGCTCGTGAAAAAGATATTGGATATTGGACATTGGACATATCAGCTTAATCACAAACATTAGATTTTGTTTCAGTAACCATCTGAGCCTGGTATACGAGTTTCAAATATCTTTTCTATCATCGTGTACCCTTTGTTTGGCACCATCATTAATTCAGGAATCAACGTAGACAATTCACAGTTCGTTTTTTGACTAATATCCATTTGGTTATCAGTTTCTCCTTACTTGTGGTTTCTTTGTCCAAGTTATTTAATGAACATACGTTCGACGACTAGACATTGCTAAACAACACAGACTGTTGATACCTGGTGGTAATCGCTATGCAGCACTATGAATGCCAGAATGATATCAAGAAGTTTGCACCAATCTAATACTTGCTTTTGAACTGTTTTGTAAACATGGATGCGGGTGATTGCGCTGGCAGTGCCGATCGGATGAAGATAGCCTGATATAAAAATCCGTTAAATTGGTTAACGCTAGTAAATACAAATGTAGCCGGTAGATATGGTCCTCCGTTATACTACTACGTAATTTAAGGGTTCTTAAGTGGAATTCACATGTTAGTCTTTACTGACTCATCCTACCGTGACTGTCAACAGTATTCTTCGTAGTATTTTTGAAAGACACATTTAAATCAGAACTAGGATAATATAAACAACCTGAAAAAGAGATTACATTTAGTAACCAACCCTGCATGACTGACGTATGGCACCTTCAATATATGTTCTCATTCTCACCATTACCAACCCTCGTCATTCATTAAACACTAAATGTAGGTCTTCGCAGTTATTCTGTTTAGCTTTAAGAGCCGTGTGTTTGGGGAACCAATACTCCATATACATCAATGATGTGATGATAAAGTTTTGCTGTCTCGTCGACACTGGCGCAGAAGTTATGTTCCAGTCATAAATTAACTGGCAGCAGACGGAAAACAGATCTCGAGTTAAGGTAAAATGTAAGCTTATGTTTACGTCCGTTTACGCAAACCTATCCACTGGATTCCTGTTGTTACAGACATGTCAGTATTAGTCGTTGGCACAGACTTGTTACTACACCACAACTTACTCGTCTATTTAAGAGTAGGATAATAAATTATCTGTTTTCAGTCCCATTTTCTGGTTTTAGTTTATTACAGTGAATCCGTACTTCCAATAGACACTTGAAAAGTATCATGAACTGTACAAAACATGACCGCAATTGCCATGTATAACCAGCAGCAATGTTAGTGCGGAATTATTTCATGTACAAAAGTTTGCTGGTCATGTAAAAACTGTCCATAAACTGTAGTTGTATTAGTTTATTCATCATAAACCTTTACATAACCAAATGACATAAGCGTATTGGGTTAAAAGTAGTTCAGGATCGTCTACACACTTAAATCCTACACTTTAGGATGGAAGTCGAAGTCCCTCATAGTTTTACTAATGTACTGAAGTTCGAGAGTTTCACAAAGTTGCATTATGATAAGCTTTCTTCCTACTAGTTAATCTCAAAGTCATCGTTGAAATTTCATATGACCGATAGTATAGTAGTTCTACTTTTTAGCCTAATCCCTCATATAATAGATCATTTATTTATCTTTGATGTTTCCTGGTTAGTCAAAACAGTCGAAAACTGAAGGACATTCTGCTCTATTTTCTTGGTTCATCAATCCTTATTTGCAGAAACCTTTTCCTAATTCCACCCGTGTGATTAAATATTCGAAGTATATCTCCTGTAATGCCACTCTGCCTTCCCCCTTTATGGTTACCCTGTAGTTGTGCTATATTTTTCCAAATTATAAAACACCCACAATGAACTATTAAATGTGTGTTACAGTTAAGACTATATTATTGTCTGTCATTACTGAGTCACAGGTTCACTTCACGTGTTTTCATCTCCTCCAGGTTTATCTGCATATTCACTAACTACACAGCATTTCACTTGGTTAAACTCGATCCTACCTGTCTGCAGATATTTTACGATGTTTAATCGTCTAACAAGTTTATCAAGTCTGATAATTTTCTCTTTGGCTAACTTAGAGGTGAGTAGTTTTATATATGTATGGGATATGTGCAAAACTGTACTGTTCAGTAATTGGTTTGATAGTATCAGGTGTAAGGTCTTTAAAATCATCATGCACTTTATGAAAAGATTTGTCTTCATTAATGAATTCATCTGATAGTTCGCCGAGATTTCCATTATAAACAACACTAAACATCTACAGTATCTTTAGATTTTCACCTTCTCCTTTGGAAATCAAACAGAATATTTGTACCACTCTTTTGGAAGCATTTTAATTTTTTAATGACTTTGTATTATTAACTTATTGACTTAATTTCTGAGGAAAAGTAAATGTTATAAATGTATGTTTAGTCTAATGGTTAAATTTGTCATTTGCGTTATTATGAGAAAAGACAAGAAAATCTGAAAATAACTATTCTGGATGCATTCATACAAAAAAATATCTTTGTATATTGACTACGTGCCTTGCAGTTATCGCTTTCTCAGTTAATGTTTCTAACGAATGTAATGCAATGCTTCTAATGTTTAGTCAGGAGCCCTATATACTTACTTCAGTTTGGGTTATCGATTAGATTTTCCATAAATTTCTACTGTGGCGTATCAGCTATCGATCAAGATTTACACAGGGATCACCAATTTAATTTGATATCCAATACACTCACATATTTCATCCCTTTTACATGTTTGGTCATCAATTAACATAACTAGAATTAGTGTGATGTTAAACTAAAAGTAGCAACAATACACCGAAATAAGTGAGCGATTATTCCCTGTTTCCGAAAGATCTCATTGTGGTTATTCATGTCATAATGCTGGTTTAAGGCGTTAGTAGTCTGCAGACAATAATGAATTTACACACCTAAAAACTACTTCATCTGTCTTGTAACAAAATGAGTAGTAATGCGTATTTCACGGTTTCACCCATCAATCTTTAGCTAACCAGTTTTCCTTTTTAAGTCTTATTCAGATACTTATGTATATATAGAATAATTGTGGATACTATAGACCAAAAAGAGTATATTATAAAAATATTTTGTTATTTATTTGTTATTTTAATTTTAATAATACTTTGTAGGCCTGCAAAAGAAATCCACCAATTGGTAAAATATATGATTTCACGGTCACTGATATTGACGGTAATGAAGTTCAGTTAAATAAATATTCGTAAGTATTCTACTAATATCTAACTAATTATCTTGTCTTTAGGGATAAAGTCTGCATAATTGTGAATGTCGCCACTGAATGAGGCCTTGCAAACACAAATTATCCTCAGCTTCAGAGACTATATACCAAATATTCTGAAAGTGGCCTTCGAATTTTAGCTTTTCCTTGTAATCAGTTCAGAGGACAGGTAACTTAGGGCTCATTTAATTAATCTAACTTCAGGAACCCGGGACCGATCAAGAAATAAAACTGCGCGTGTTGGCCAAGTATAATGTGACATTTGATATGTTCCACAAAATTGACGTCAATGGCGAGAATGCTATTCCTTTGTACAAGTTCCTAAAACAGTCAATATCATCCTGGTTTTCCAGGTTAGCTCTCAAAATCTGTTTCAATTTTAATATCAGTACAAAAACGGTACTTTCTTTTATGGTTTCGGTTTCGTAATCAATTCCCTCATAAGCGATATAGCAATTAAACCTTATGGGATCTATCATCTCAAAAGGCCTTTGGCTTCTACTTTCGTCTCGCTCATAGATTGATGATAAAGTATGCAAGCGCTTTAACAATCTTTATCAAGGCTCGAAGATCTCACTTCGTTGCCATCTTTAAATCGTATTAAACTGGAAAAAAGCGTTAGGAAATCACCAGTTTATGCAACTGCAAACATGATCATCCAAAAGTTATCAGGTAGCTTCAAGTGATGCCTTGTACCCAAACACGTAAGATTATAGTCACCAAAAGTATACAAGTTGCCGGTGTTATTAGTCGACTTTAACCATTTTATTTCAAAACAAGGTTTTTTGGAGCTCAATAAAGTTCTTTATGTAACGAGATCACGTGCAGTTTTCAAGAGAACAGTGTTGGGTTTGTGTGGATTTGTAGCATGATGATTAGGCACACAACTTTCATCTATCAGTTTGAAAATTTGGGCTCCATTTTAATTCATGCATCCTTTAAACAAAAGTTTACTTCAAAGCTACCTACTCGATCTCGCAGTTGATTAGATTTTTTATACCCTTCTGTTATAGATATCGGGACATGCCCAAATTTGTTTCCGGGCTGTAATCCTGCTCTTTGTATCACAGTAGCACACAGAGTACTCATTCCTTTCCCGATCATTTGATCTTCAGTGTGTTCTTTTTACTGTGAAAGACTTAAAGAAATCTTTCCTTGTAAACAAGTAACATTTATACCTGTCTTCTGTTTAATAGCAGAAGTTATGTTTTCCTACTACAAAATTATTCCTTCACTTTCGTTTTCCTCATAACTATGACTCTGCTATACAAATCCTGAAATGTATATTTCCTCAAGCAGTTAACAGGGCATTTCACTGACATGAAACCTTAGAATTTTATTGTCACTATCAAGATGAAAGACTTATAGTTACAAAAAGAAATAGCCGACCGCGCATAGCCTACTAGAGAGATTTTTTAATCATGAATTCGAGTTGGTAACATTGGTTGGTAGTATGTGGCAATCAAGTCATTTAAAAAAAGTTTAGTTGTCGGGACAGAAAAAAATATTAGGAAGTGGTGAAGATATTTGATCGTGAAGGTGATCTTAATCTTTGATAGATAGATATATGAAGGTAATTGTCATTTCTTAGTTCCTCGCATTGTAGAATCTAGTTAATAGATGATTTTTGCTTTACAAAACACAATTCTAAAACTGAAAATTTGTGTATGATAACGGATTCGAATTTAAAATGTATCGAAATTATCATGTGCGAAGCATAGATCAGGTTGTGAAATTTCAGTCTGTTATTGTTTTAGGATTGTAAAACTGAATGAATCGAATGATAAGTGATGTTGAATGATGCGATACATCGATAGATTAAGTTTTTTTTTTCTAACTCAGCAAAATTTTCGGCTTTCACGCACACAGTAAATAGCTCTCGTAACTAAGTGTGTGGTTAGAAATCAATTGAAACATCAACAGTCAGAAGAAACGGATTTCGAAGGTAGTTTATGTATTAACATCAGTAGCAACGTAGAACTTCATACGTACGTACGTACGTATGAAGTTCAAGTTGCCGTACCACATTAGCACAGACAGATGCAATTGTCAATTCAAATCCTACAGTAGTAGTAGAGGTAGTAAAAGTATTAGCAGCAATCGGAATTTTAGGGTTCGAAGATATTATTCAAGAAATAGAATCTAGTGAAATAAACTTAAAAAGCAAGAGATAAAAGTGATGAGAACTTCAAAAAATTAGGATTTGACAGAACACAAAGAGTGGATGCACCTGCGCTATTGCAAACGATTTTTAACCATATCATTCAGGGTCTCTAACTATCGACTACTTTCATCTCGCGGACCCCAACCATTTATTCTACATTTACCAACATGACTCAGTCCACTCGTCAGTGTATTTTTGCCAGGTTATAGTTTGACCGCCACTAGCTTTTCTCCAAACTATTCCTTCACCGCAAAACATAGCTTGTCGAGGCAATCGCTGGTTAAGCATACGCAACACATGCCCCAACCACCTTAACTGATGAAGTTTCAACACTTCATTTATTGATCTGCCATCCTTACTCAATACCTGTTTCCTAACGATGGCATTGCTTACTCGGTTGTCCCATGATACACTAGCAATGCTTCGTGGACACCTATGATCGAAAACAAGCAACCCATGAATATCTTCTACTCTGACTAGTCATGTTTCGCATCCGTACAGTAGGACGAAGCGAAATGCTGCACAGTATACTCGTCCTTTGGTTAGCAAACGGACATTTCACGTACGCCATAAGTGACACATGTTGACAAAAGCTAATTGAGCCTTCTGTATGCGTTCTGAGATTTCGTCAGTCACTAGGCCATCAGCATCGATGAGACTCCAGAGATAAGTGAAGTGTTCAACACGCTCAACTGCTTCACTCCCTATTACTAATTCAAGTGTCAATGCAAATCAATTCTGAAGCAACATTTTGCATTTCAGAGAGTGAGAATCGCATCCGGAACATGCTTGCATTGTTTCTTAGGGTAGTCAGGAGACACTGCATTTTGTCATGTATAGATGGAATTGAATCTGATCGTCAAGCTTAATTTTTAACCTGTCATATCGATGAGATGTCATACTACTTAATTTTTTCATTGCGGCATCAAAAAGACAAGTTGATTGAAGATACTTTTCATTTTCGATTAGTGCTTTATTAGGGCTATAAACTAATGGGTATGCTGTAAAAAGGAGTGGATGATCGATACCAGTTAGATGTTGCTGTGTCAATTTAAGAATATAATAATCGCCATTATTAGCTGAGGTGGATATTGGCTAGCAGTAAAATTCAGAGTGCGTGTTTTTATCTGTTTGGCACTCGTCAGCTAGATGTATACCAGCATACCAATTCTAATTTACTTTTCATCTT